>RDPX01000371.1:238421-250336 GCA_003991215.1 Morbakka virulenta
TTACAGGTGGTAACGTATTACAAGGTGTTAATGTTCTGGGAAAGAAAGAAAGAAAGGAAGTCCCATGTGGATACCGTTTAAGATTACTAAAGAGTGATTTATTGTCAAATTGGGTAGATAGGTGTTCGGCTATTTGATCAGGAAACGAGGTCCCATGTGGTTAGTCATTAGGTATGAAGTTGGGGAGGAGGAATTTGTTTTCGTGTCGGCATTTTGAAATAAGTTCTGATCTTTTGTTGAGAAGTTGCTTTTTGATGGTGTATGTTATAATGGACATTTTTTCAGTGAGACAAAGGAGGCATCTTTTTGTGCTGTTTTTGTAATGGGGGGCTGATTTTAGGATAGACCAAGATATATATATATATATCCAATTCATTAGTACTCCTCTTGCCTTGCACGTATGCTCAAAGTTAGATTGTTGGAGCACACTATTGAGCAAGAAGTCAAGAAAGAACAATGTTTGATTGTAAGACATTATACATGTGTATTTGGATGCTTGTGTTAGTCTCAGTGTACATTTATTCTTCCAGGATTGAAAAAACGTTTAAAAATTAGATTAAGGAGCTTAAATTTAATACTGTCCCACTGGTCTTAAATTTCTGTTGCATCTCCAGCTGTTTCAGCTTCCAGGTACAAGTATACAAATACGCAACCACAGCTTAGTTTTTAGTAAGCAATGAAATAATTTGTCCATTATTTCCTTAGTTACCTTCTTATCGAGTATATCAAGTATAATGGGACTGTTTAGGATAAATTTGCACAGACACTGCGACAATCCAGATAAATATTTGCTGCAGCCAACAGTAAAAGTAAAAGAAACTAAATAATTCTTGACTTTATAGACTCAGTGTAAGACACTAAAACAGAAGCCCTATCGTTTCCTGCATCGTAGGCTTATCCTGAGCTATGTTTAGAGAGATAATAATTCGCCAAAGCCATTGTAGATGATGTTGTTTAATAGTTACAAAGTCCTCGTCAACACATCTCTTCCAGTTGGCCATTGTTCACCGTTGATAATGTTGTGGCTTCAAATCCTTCCTTCTCCTCAAGTGCCATGCCATTCCAGAACGTCTGCGATCATGCTTCTCCACAGAGACCTATCCTTTGCTATCCTCAATATCTCTATTTCACTTTCCCGGTCCAAGTTGATTTGGTTATCATGAATGTTAGCCGTCTATGTTCTCGGCCTCTTATTCCACAAATCCTGCCTTTAAGAGCCAAGTCCTCCAGTCCTTCCTTTCTGATCCCATGTCCTAGAAAGGACAGCTGCCTTCTCCTGATGGTTTTTAGACGCTTCATGCTGTAACCTGCTTGTCTCAAAACTTCGTCGTTGGTTACGTGGTCAGTCCAAGAAACTCTCAACATTCATCGTAGAAACCACATCTCAGCAGCATTCATCCGACTTTTCATTTCTTTATTTACTGTCCAGCTTTCACACCCATGTGTCAAAACAGAAAAAATGTGGCAGTTGAGTACCTTCACCATTGTGTCCATTGACATATTTCTACTCTTCAGAATGCCAGACATGCGTTCAAAAGCCTTCTTTGCAATCGCTATCCTTCTTTTTAGTTCAACGCCGCTTCTACCATGCGAGCTTAACATACTACCAAGGTAGTTGAATCTGTTAATCTGCTGAATATGTTAACCTGCTTTATCTGCTCACCGTCAACTTTCAAATCACACTTAACCTGTTCTTTCTTTTTGCTGACTGTCATTCAGAACGTTTTCCTCCGATTGATACTCCCTTCCTGGCGCTTTCTTCACACACAATATTAAGGATTTCTCTTCGGCTGAGTCTGCAATGATAAGTGTGATGTCATCAGCGTATCTGATGTTGTTCACATTGTGCCCTCCTACAAAAACCCCTTTCTTCTCGTCAATGCTTCTCATGATAGGTTCACTATACAAATTGAATAGGTCTAGTGATAGAACACAACCCTGCCGTACTCCTCTTTTTATGCTGATTTATTTTTCAAATGCTTGGGTGAGTAATTTAGCAACCACAGATGTTGTAGGAGATTTCATGGCTACAGCGTACGTTTGTGTTTGGATGTCATTGTTGAAGAGAGACCATGCGTTGGCAAAAGGTTCACGTAGTAGGTTCAGGAAATTTAAAGGGTTTAGTACACACTCTATGATGACAATAACTTCTTTACGACTATCACTTACAAGGGTTCTTTGAGGACGTCATCAGTTTAAACTCAAAGATATTCACCATATAGAAAGAAAAAGAAACACGACTACTCTTTCTTGATGTGCAACTAAACAGGCAAGCAAACTGTACCATTTCCCAGGATACCAACTCACACTGACCAGTATCCCAATAATTTATCACAACATCCAGTCTCAACTCGTAATAGTATCATCACCACTCTGCTTGGAAGAGTAAGACGCACCATTTCAAACCGAAACGACCTTGAAAAGGAAGAAAGCTGCCTTCAAAGGTTCTTTTATTCAATGGTATTAGGGGGTATCCAGAGCATTGTAGTGTTGCAGGTGCAATAGCCAACTTTTTTAAAAAAAATATTTAGATTTGAATTTCCTTTTCAGAACTTGTTAAGCTGTGCCCCCCCCCCCCCCGCGCGCGTGTGTGTGTGTTTCTGATTGACAAAATTTAGTTTTATGGTTTATTATGATGGTTGTGACCAAGAACATTTTCAAGTCAACTTTCTTTGCCTCAGTTGGGCTTTTTCACACTTTTGAACAACAAATTTTGACATAAATTTTGTGCAAAGCTCCATCTCTTTAAATGTAATCCTTAACGAAGTTTGTGTGAAGTTCATTTGAAATTCTGATTAAGTTTCAAAGACTATTTTATACTTTTTATTTTATTTTAAACTTTATGCGGAAGTCGAATAAATGTTGTACAAATATCACGCGATGAATGTTTTGAAGCATCAGCAAGGCAAAGACTAATGATGCTTAGGAATTTGTCTGTGCAAAGATCGAGGAGGTGTATGATGTTTGTACAGTGTTATGTGATTATTGGTGAAAACAGACCAACAACAGCGACAGTCCTGTCCCTGCTGCCTCGTAGTCAAGCACACTCAGCAACTGTCTTGTCAAAATCTTTGTGACTGAAGTTTAGCTAATAAAATATTTTTGTACCGAAGTAAGGATGAATTTGCTTTTCAAAATTCGATTTTTGATAACATCAAATGATGCACTAGGTCTTCCGCTACTTAAAGAAGCAAAAGGTACGAAGCTGGGAAGATTGACCATGATACCTCTCAAATGGTAATGGGTTGCTCAATAGAAAAGTGGATGCCTTCTCCGCCAATCGCTGAAATGAGAAATAGGTGAGTTTATATTGTTGCATATTTTAAGAATTCTTAAGTGTGGTAGGGTAAAAATAATTTAATGAACAGGGGCTTGTTCTTTAATGTTCAAAATACTTTATAGGAAGAAGGCATACGTATTTTTGAGGAGACATACCAGCCAGAGAAGGCCTGTTTAAAGGGAAAAGAAAGTACATATCTTGCACACATAGCTTTGCTTTTAAAAGTAATTGATCAAGCATGAAAATATTAATTAATCAAATCATTAATAACAATAAAACGTAACTAAAACCTGTATGGAAATAAACAAGAAGAGAATCTTCTCATGCACCTGTAACTTGAGAACTTCAATGGTTATTTAGTTTTTTTAAATAGTTTCAAGGTGACAGAATTAAATAATGTTAATAATTTATATTGTTAACAAATACAAATTGTAAACATTTGTTCCCTCCGCCAAACTCTTCTAAAGGTATTACTAAAGTTATCCTTTAGGGAAGAAAGGACAATACTCCACGCAAATAACATTTTAAAAAATTAAACAAATACTGTTTTGATTTTAATTCTAAATTTAAACACTCTAATTTAAAAACAAATACTGTTTTGATTTTAATTCTTTATTTCCCTTCAGTTGTTAGTCATAATATTACCCAACAATTATATTTGATTTCCCTTTACCGAGAGATTTTTCACTAAACTCATTGCCATTGACAAGTTCTTTCTTTTGTTTAATACTCTTGCGTTCAATTTTACCATAGCCGGGTGGTAGGGTAGAGAATGAGACCTCTACTCCTATAAGATGATACCGGAGGCATACATCGAATAGAGCCTCTGAAAACCAAAGTACAGCCTCTGACGTTTTCTTGGCGAGGGTGTTTTTGCGACTGACAAAGAGGAAGGGGCGAGGTACCATAACCATTTTCGCATTCAGGGAAGGTGGGGCTCTTTAGTCTTGGACGACAACCTACCTAGGAGAAGGAAACTCTGACGTAAAATGCCCCCCAACTATGGGTTACTCGTGATTGATTTCAGG
Organism: Morbakka virulenta; assembly: GCA_003991215.1. Taxonomy (NCBI): domain Eukaryota; kingdom Metazoa; phylum Cnidaria; class Cubozoa; order Carybdeida; family Carukiidae; genus Morbakka; species Morbakka virulenta. The sequence continues at coordinate 242,730 of RDPX01000371.1, forward strand.
ATGAAGATGCAAAGGAAGCGGCAAAGGAAAAAGGAAAGGCGTATCACGGATTGGATTCTGAGGCAAGCAGAGAAAGCTAGGAGTTTTAAGACAAGGGTAAAAGAGAGTAGATCGTGTCCTTGGAATAGAAAAGAAATGGGTGAAGCTCAAAGATAGTATCATAAGGGTGGCAACGAATGTTTGTGGAGAAACCCAAAGATCATGAACAATAGACAAAGAGACCTGCTGGTGGAATGATAATGTTCAGAGAGCTGTCAAAGGAGAAGACGGCAACCTTCAAGAATTTGAAAGAGAATAGGAGTCAGTCATTGAAATTTAAAAACACCTCAAGAGAGAGGCAAAGACAGCAGTAACAAGGTAACAGGGTTGGTATGAGCGTCTGAATAGTTACAAAGGTAAGAAGGATAGCTTTAGCATTTCCAAAGCAAAACAAAGAGCAAAATCAGGCAAAGGGGATATGTTGCTGATAAAGGACGACAAGGAAAATATTTTGATCTTGACAAAAAGATAGCGGATCGTTGGAGAGAATATTTCTCATGTATACGGGGAGAATACAAGAGAGAAACTGGGTATCGTATTGTCAGTGGAGGGCCCAGAGCCACATTTATCTGAAGAGAAAGTGAGAAATGCGTTGAAAATTATGAAAAGTGGCAGAGCATCAGGTAAATCAGGTGTTTCTAGTAATATGCTGAAAGCCCCGCGGAAAAAGGAAATTACCTGACATCATGCTGGAGATATGGGATGATGAGGAGATACCAAAAGGCTGGGAGAAAGCATTTTAATCCCTATCTACAGGCAGAAAGGAGACAACCTCAGCTGCAATAACTACAGGGGAAAAAGTTGCTGCAACATGCAATGAACTTATATGAAAAAATTCCTGGATAAAAGATTTAGAAAGATTGTTTAGGTGAATGCTGTTCGGTTTTATGGAAGGAAAAGGGACGGTAGACGATATATTTACTCTGCAGCAGCTGCAAGAGAAGGCTTTCGAAGGCAACAAGAAGCTATACAAAATCTTTGTTGACCTTAAAAGGGCATGCGGCAGATCCCCAAGGGAACTTTATATTGATGTCGAAAGAAAGAAGGAGTCAGGGAGAAGCTTGTGCAAGTTGTCAGAAGCCTTTACTCGTGCTGCAAAACATTGGTGGGAACAGGCACAGGGGAGGCATCCCCTTTTGAAGCCAGATTCAGAAAATACCGAGGCTCAGCCCTGAACTTCCTGCTGTTCATTATCATCATGAATACAATTTCCGTCGACATACGCTGGAGTCCACCACAAGAACTCCTTTATGCTGACAATAGGGCCATCAGAGCTAACGAAGAGAGAGAGAGAGAGAGAGAGANACTTTATATTGATGTCGAAAGAAAGAAGGAGTCAGGGAAAAGCTTGTGCAAGTTGTCAGAAGCCTTTACTCGTGCTGCAAAACATTGGTGGGAACAGGCACAGGGGAGGCATCCCCTTTTGAAGCCAGATTCAGAAAATACCGAGGCTCAGCCCTGAACTTCCTGCTGTTCATTATCATCATGAATACAATTTCCGTCGACATACGCTGGAGTCCACCACAGGAACTCCTTTATGCTGACAATAGGGCCATCAGAGCTAACGAAGAGAGAGAGAGAGAGAGAGAAGAGAGAGAGAGAGAGAGAGAGAGAGAGAGAGAGAGAGAGAGAGAGAGCTACAGGAATTAATGGGTGAATGGTAAGAAGCTCTGGAGAATAGAGGGCTAACGGCGAATGCACAGAAAACAGAGTTAATAGTATCCAGTAGACAAGGACACGAAGTTCCTAATATTGGGACAATGATGCAGAGGAGATAATGCAGTGGACAACGTTAGATGTCTAGGCCTAAGAAGAACTTTCAGATATCACAATAAGTTGTGTTCCTTCTTCACAACATCCAACTTAAAGGGGATTCTGTCAAAACCAAAGGACCAAGTCCCATTTGAAGAGGAACAGATATTTTGCAGACTACATTTTAAGGACTGTTTTACCACATATAGTGATAAATAAAACTGCTTCTTAGGTCAGAGGGAAAAGAAGCACAAGACGGCTGTTTAAAAAGGTAACACTAAGAGTCATGAAATAGCCTAAGAATGCAGGACACAAAGTCATACCTTTGAGTTGAAAAAAATAACAACATAGTTGGCACAAAAGCCAAGACAATAAAAAGAAAAAAAAGTTTCCATTCCCTACGACAAAGCAATCACACCAACACAAACAAACACACCAATCACTCCTTCAGAAACAAAAAAGCAGCAAAAAACCCCCCATAACAAACACAACAAAGACAAGGTAGGTATGACACCAATCCGTAAATCAATTAAGCGCTCCTTTCTTTCCCCAAATCCCCAATCCCTTAGAATGGGAATTTGGGGAAGGAAAGTCTCGCTTTAGTGAAAGATATGTTTGCAATAAATGATTTGGTGACGGCCAAGCGCTGATAGCTCAGACCACGGATACTGGTTCGAATCTAGTTCGGTACAATGATATTTTTCACTTTTCTATAATTTCAAATCCTATAAATCCTATAAATCTATCTATATTATGTTATTTTCATACGCAATTTATTAAATTTGATGTGGTAGCTTATAAATGACTTAGATGTAATTGCGTAATCCCTTTCAGGCGATTGCGGTCAAAGAGAACTTGGCGTATTTTTATATCTCCATAACAACCTTTTGGACAAACCCAAGTTAACTACGATCACCACAACAAGAGGTTACACTTTATTTGTTATTTTTGCTGTAACATTTTCACTTTTTAAATTTCTTAATGTTGCACACAGAATATTTTTATCCCAGAAAATTCTATTATGACTCTTAGATTAACAATTTACACAGCTTTTATTTTTACTACAACTTGTTAACTGACAGTGAATTAAAATTTTGCCTCCAATTCATGTTTGATAATTTTCACTAAGAAAATGTAATGTATTCTCGTAATTAAGATTCAGTTGTCTCATCTTGAATACTATATTTTATCCTCTATACTACTTTATGATAAACTGCTACATCATTCTGAAGTAACAGTTATATATATATTGAGCTCGCTTGCATGAATTTAATTCTATAGAAATGAAAAAACGACAGAAACTAAAGCGAAATTTGCCATACTCATGCACAAAAGTTACCCCCTTTTTAAGTAGAATGCATTTCTCAGCAATGGATATCTACAGTATATTGTAGCTTTCACTTTTTACAGCAGTATTATCACTTGGCTGTTATATAGAAAGTATGCACGTAGATGTGATATTAGAAATGGGGTCGTAATAGTGCATATATCCGCCAATTAATGTAAATATTCTCTATTTATTATTTGCTTTTTGATCAGATATTTAAAGGCCAAAATCGATGCATCTATTACAAATATTAACTGATGTAAAAATTGAAACTTACCTTGACGTTTTCCGTTGTGAGTCCAGAAAGAGAAATTGAATTTGTCACAGCACAATAAGTATCGACAGGTATCAGAAAAAACTTTACCTTTCTGCGCAACTTCAAATTTCAATTTCGAAAAAATGGCCTTTTCAATCCAACAAGCATAATCTGCGCTTTCCAATAAAAAGCTACCATAATATCCCATAAAAACAATAGCAAAGCATATTCAGCTGGATGTGTGAGTAATAATGCTTTTTTTATCATCAGGGAGTTACCATTTATGTAGCAAAAGAAGTACTTAGAATAAAATCATTTGGAAAAATTTAACTTCCTTGCATTTCAGCAACATTCGAAACAAAAGAGATCTTATAGCATCTTTTCAGTAACATAGGAGTGTTTTGCTTCATTTTCAAAACAAAATAGCTTATTTCTTCTAAAACAAAATCAACTATTCATGTAAAAGCAGTAACTTAGATAGTTAAGAACTCGATCTCTAACAATTAACTAGACAATAGAATTTAGAACATTGAATATTCCTAAAGCATTTCTTTATTTATGACTAATTCTACATCAGCAATAGCATATTTTCTTAAACATCAGCTGTTTAGAGGATGAAAGAGATTAATAATCTATTGATCTTGAAAAAGTCGTATCACACGGCACGGGTGAAAGTGAAAGACGTCTGATGTAATTATCAATATTTCATCCACTTTTTGGAAGATGGTTTTGATGAAATAGATGCAAAGAACAAGTGATAAGGTCTATACAGATTCACACTTAAGGCGGACACCAATATAAACAATGAAGAAATGACAATAAAGATATAACCAAACTTCTCCATTCAAATTCAGTTATTAGGGGAAAGGCGAAACAGGTGATGAATAACTAATAAGTCCAGTCCATCACTTTTTTAAGATATGGTATCTTAAAATTAAAAATGAATAGTTTAGATGTATAGGCAGCTAAAAAGGCTAGAAAATGGTGCAACTTTACAAGCAACTTGTTTTGGGCTCCACAAATTTATGTTTTAGCCTTAAAATTTGATACAAGGCTTACAACCCTACATGTAAAGCTCACCCTATAAGACAACTTCGAAAAAAGCTACAAGAAAGTAACTGAAAGACTGAGCTTACTAGCTAAGCCAAGGTGTTACCTTAACACAGAAGCAGCTTTCAAAATTAATGAAATGGTGATTGTACCCATTGTTATGTACAGCACAATGATGGAGCCTAAAACTTACAAATACTGAGCAGAAAAAGTTGAGATTATTGAACAACACAGCCATAAGAATCATTGGAAGAGGCGTTAAACTAAGATCAATTGAGGACAGAATAAAAATATAAGCGTGTTCCTTCGTAAAACAATGCCTAGATGGAAACACCTGCAAAAACTTTGAGAACTATTTTCAGATTAATGCTCATACTAAAAGAGCTGGAAATAGTGAAAAATTAGCCAAATTCCCTTCTGCTAAGCTCGAATTTGGTAAAAAAGCTATTTAGTTTTAAGCTGTCATTATTTATAATAAGCTACCTTTAGATGTTAGAGACAGTCCAAACATGATAGATTTTAAGAAGAGGCTTGGTGCACATTTTGGCAAGTGAATAAGCTTAATTGTGGAGGTGTGAATTGATGCTCAGTTGAAAACTGTCATGTCCTAGTCACATTTCATTATGAATACTTTTCATTTAAACAGATTTAATTATTAATTAATTTAATTACATACTAATCATTTTTACTGTATTTTTAGATTTTTGTATTTATTTATTTATTTTATTTTTCACACGACACATATTTGTAGAAGTAATTTATTTTACTTAAGTATACATATCCTGTATAAACATTTCACAATAATAATAATAATTTTTAAACGTAGAATTTATTTTCTGAAATCAACTTTACAATTTTTTTTCTTCACACACTTCTCCTGTTATCTCCTGTTATAAAACCGGACAGAAGAATTACTTATGCGAACAACATCTTACAAAACCAGATATCAATAGCGATTATATATCATCTGCTGCTTCAAGCGAACACGAAAAGCGTCATTACCCATCAATAGAACAAAAGCAAGTCAGGGAGAGTCCATGGCTTGTCCTTGCGGTTAATAATAATAATAATAATAATAATAATAATAATAATAATAATAATAACAACAATGCATCAACTGATCAGTTGGTGAAATATAACTAGTGAAGGTATACAAAAATCAATGTCAATGACTCAATGTTTAAATTTGTATAAAATTCTGTTTTTGGTTTGATGTAATATTTGACTTTACAGCAAAAGAGGGTTTTCTTTTCTTTTGCTAACTAGCAAGAGCTTTTGAGTGTTCCACTTTTGAATTAAAATTTAGTTGGTTAAATATTTCGATTTTCCTTTGAAACATCCTTGTACACAGAGGACATGCTACATTGCAGGTACCTGTTCATATTGGTCACTGTTTTTGAAATAGCAGTATTACGATCATTTCATCAAGAATAACCTCATTGTAATGGATGCTTATATTGCGGCATACAAAATCTACAATTTTCTCCACCCAGGAAACATTTTTAAACAAATAAAAGGGGACACTGTGGTAGTTTCACAAATATTTTTATCGATATGTCAAAAACTTAAAAATCACAATTAAAAGAGATTCAAATCTAATCTGTAACCCTTCATCTCATCATTTACATACCTCAACTTTGTTAATTTAGTTCTCTACCTACATCATTCCATTAATCCCTCGTTGATGACCAGATGGTAGCCGATAGTGAATATGAAAAAAATAGAAGATTAACTGTTGCAGCTACTTAAACAGGTCAAAGCACTGCACATGTTTACCAAAATATACCTTACGTAGCTAGACATGCTAGATTTATGTATTTAAGGCCAAATTTCAAATAGTTTTTTTCCTTGAGAAAGGTGGGAAAATGACAGAATAGGTTTTAAAGGGAACTTACCCGCCAAGTTATGTTAAGCTAAGTATTTAGTATTTTATTGAGCTTAAGAGGAAGATAAAGAGCCGGTATCTTTTCAAATTGAGCATTATCAAGCCCATTTATAGCACCAATTGTCAGAAAGCTTATGATATTAAACTTTAATTTCCAATAGAAAGTATAGAAATATATGACGTTTAATGTAACTTGCATATAGACAGGGAGGAAAAAAAAATATTTGTATCAGCTGATTTTAGTTTTAAAAATATAAATTTATGTCCAACAACGACAATCCTTCTTGCCTTAAAGCTTTGAATTGTTTCAAAAAAATAGGAGGAAATGAAACCCTTTTAGCGAACGAATTGATTGTAAATTTAAGAGGATGTGCCATCTTATTCATTCTTACAATGTTGAAATAAACTTAGTATACAATATGTTTGTGCCTCCAGACAGGCTTGCCTCCTATATATTAGAAGGGTAGATTCAGGGGAAACTCCAATATTAAAAACCTTTGCATATTGGGGTACTTCTCAAAATAAACTACCATTAACATTTTTTGAAGAATTTTGAAGTGGTAATTTAATTGCGAAGAAGTCTGAACTCTTCTGGAATAGAAATGTACCAATCGAGTCATCTCCTTCAAAGCAGTTGCCATCGATACAGCTTTTTTTGTCTCAGTCTTCTTTATTTGATAAATTTAATTACGTGATTTTTTTCACACGAAAATATATTGGAGAACATCAGGATTCTCAAGGTATTGCTTGATATTAGGAAAGGAATTATTTCGTCTCACTGACGACAAGTTACCGCCACGTTAACAGTCTTTGGAATAGTATATTTTTCAGAATTTCATTATAAATAAATAAGTGATAATCCGCCGGAGGTTAGAACTTACAGAAAGTGGAAAGCAGAAGAAGCTGTGGACACAGCAATATGTGATATGGAACATAGGGACATCGTAGGCATAACACAGGAGGGCAGAAGAGGACTAGACGTGGCAAAGTTCAAACCATGCTGCATTAGCAACGAGAAAGAAAAGAGGAATGCTGTAGTAACGTAAGTAAGAAGGAAAGAACAGGAGAAAAGGTACCTGCATTTGGTGCAATGCAGCCACCAAGGACAGTGTCTATAGTGGGAGGAAAAAGTAATTGTGAGGAAGCTACGCTGGAAGGAACTATGGAGTTGGGAACCCGCTCGTCTTGGTTTCCTTATCTAGTCAACATATGATATGCTCCCTTCCCCATCAAACCTTGTCCGGTGGAAGATATCTGATAACCCCAAATGCAGGTGTGGAGAGTATGGAACACTAAAA
>RDPX01000371.1:259569-300334 GCA_003991215.1 Morbakka virulenta
AAGTATATTTAATAATGCATATTACTAGCAACTAGCTTGAACAAATACAATGCAAAATAGCCATTGTTGTCACTATTTTGAGAAACAAAGCTTATAAATAACTCAAAAGTCTAACGTGATAGGGAATTTCTGATTGCATATTTGGAATCAGCACCCCCAAATTAGTGTAAAATGACCTCTTTTTTTTGGAAACAATTGAAAAAAAATTTTTTTTTGTTGGGCTGTGTTTTTTTGTAATTATAACAAAGTGACTTTTGGACATGAATATATAGTCTGGTCATGTTACAGAGACTAGACGACCTGACCTTTTCCTTGTAAACAAAGTGGAGAGAAGTTGAAGTATAATTAGTATTGACGTACCTGGAAATAATAAAATAGTTTACGGAAAACAAAAGGAAAAGGTAAAGAAATGTCATTAGTGAAAAGGGAAATAAAACTTCTCAGATTTAAGAAATATCCATGTAATACCAGTTGTAATTTAAGATCTAGGTGGTGTGACGAACGATTTGTATCATTGGTTGGAAATCTTAGAGATACTGTATAGAATAGAATTTTTGAAAAGCTTGATTTATTGGACATGGCAAGGTTAATAAAGAAGGTACTGTAGCATTAAGTCATTAAGATTGACAGTTTAAAGGGCTTTTTCATTAATTGGAGCAGGCTCTTCCATACCATATAAGGGTACAAGGTCAGGCTATGCAAAAGAAGATAATATTGATGGTAATAATAATAAGGATAATACACAAGCATAGAATAGAAAAAATAGGAAAACATAAAGAATACAAAACGCTATAAGCATATACAGAATTGAAATATGATGTTCAGAAGGTACGGAGGACAAATGTAAAGTAAGTTATAACAGTCGCAGGCGTTGTTGGAACACTTTGATCAGCAACAAAAAACTTGACAAGAACTTAGAAATTATCAATTTTGACAATGGAATGGAACCATTACAAAATAACTGACTCTTGGAAACAACTAGATTCATCAGAAAAGTGTTGAAGATTTGCAACTGAATAGACAATAACTGACTATTTGAAGCCAAGGGCGGTAGTCTAAAAGAAAAATAAACCAGGTTAAATTGTATAGACTATAAAATTTAAAACAATAATACAGCAATTGAAAATTACTATAATCTCACAATTGATAATGCAATTTTTTTATCCTAAATGTGTTATATTTGTTTACTTTAATAAGAAGAGCAGTTCAGGCTGTTCACATTGAAATAAATTAGTTAACTTTGTCTGGTGGTATTGAAGTCAATATCGTACTGTCGGTAAATTGAAACCGTTGTTTTTACATGTTTTCTTTTATAGTAACCTATCTTAGACACTTAATATCTTCTTTCTACACAGTCTTTGTTTTGGTGTTGAAGCAAATGTTAAACAAAAGCGATAAAAAAGGGTCACATTGTAAAACACCATTACTTGCCAAATTAGTAGTAGTAGTAGTAGTAGTAGTAGTAGTAGTAATAATAATAATAATAATAATAATAATAATAATAATATTAATAATGGGTATGATGCATGCACCTAGGTTATCCTTATCGGGCTGGGACTCGCATGGGTTTGCTGAGGTTTCTACCCCTGAGTCTCCCGTGGGCTCTTAATGCTCCACCACTCAATAATAATAGCAAAAATAGAAATGGTCATTAGTCAGAGCATGCAATACTTATTATTGCAATTGACATTAGTCTTTAAGCTTCGTATAATATCAACAGCATGATGTAAACCTTTACAAAGAATATATGATTTACTTTTCCGGAAGGATTTTTATGTAAAGGGTGACAAATGAGTTTTCTCTTTTATCTTTGGGTTTTTGATAAGAAATATTTTGTTCTCACTATGTTGTATCCTACTGGTGAGATTAAAAAAACCCTTCAAAACTGTTAAGATTAAAATATTTATCATCGCATGAGTATTTACGCATTCGATTTTTCGTTATACTAGTGTTGATAACTTATGCTTACATTGGTGGTTGTAAGCTAAAATCAGATTATAGATTAATATCAACTCTGGAGTTTCAAATTGTTTGTTAAAATTTTTAGTTTTAGATTTTTTTGAAAATATTCATAACATGCTCTTTTAATTTCTGTAAATTTTTACAAAGTACTAATAGAATAAGGCCAAAGGTGCGCTTGACATCGCTTATTTTAGTGTGATATGGCAAAGTTTGTTGGAAATTCATGTAAGTCTTTTCCCGCTGGTCTTATAAATTCTATTCCTGGTCGAATAGGGAGTTTTCCAAAAGAGTAGCGAAATCAAAGATTTGACCTTGAAAATGCATTGCTTTATAGGCTAGTTGGGATCCATAGATAAAGCTTTCTAATGTCATGAGTCTTAAGCTTTTACTGAGGCACGTTTTGAGAGATTCTTCTTCCATCGTCAGGCTTCTAAAGTGAGTGGGTACAGCTGTTTTATACTTCCACAATGAATCATAAGTTACAGAAAAGAAAGAGTAAGACAAAGAATATCTCATGGTCTATCTTTTGATTCTTTTTACGTGACGTAAACCAACACGATTTTTCAACCAATGCAGTATTTGTCAACATTATCTTAAAAAAAAGGTTTGGCAGAAATATCCTCTCATGTCACGTCTTGTAAAAATGAACCGAATTATAAACCACGAGCTAGTCCTTGTCTTATTTTTCCTTTACATTTGTAGGATAGGTTTGGATAGAAATAGTACAGAGTTTTTTATTATGATTGGGAAGATCACTAGCATGCATACCCATTCTAGCAGTAAACCTCTTGGCGTATCCAATATCCATTTCAAGAAGTTACGAGATTGTTTTTAATTTTAAGTTTTCACAGTAAAACTATGTAAGTAGAGCGTATAGAAAGCTATGACAAGGAAAAATATCTTAAGAAACAGACACTCTCCTTCAAAAACAAACAAACAGCAACAAAAAACAAAAAAACCAGGGTGGAAACAAAGCTTACTACTATGATTCTTTAAATGCTCCTGTCCTACTCAAAAGTAATAGCTGAAAAAATTTTGCGTTTATTTTCAGATATAGCTTTTCAGAAAGTGAAGAGCAGGGCTGCCTTTTAAGATTATGTTTAACAATAACAAATGTTATTCATTTTCACTGCAGTTATTTTTGCAGTTATTGGTTGCAAGTCTCCGCTGCCAGTTCTAATATTTTGTGAGGTTATTTGTTTACGTAAAAGAGTAATATTTTTTTGCTTAAGAAAAATATCCACGAGCATCTGTTTGTTTTCTTTTCTTTAAATTTCAACAGCTTAAAATGTAATTTCTACTTTGGAAAATATTGTAGGGATACAAATAACCAAAGTGGACCTGGTACCGGCCTTGTGACTTAAATTTTATTGGCTTGTTTCTTTCCTGCAGTCACGTTTACTTTGAAGAGTTATTTTCAGCTAAGTAATTGTCTTGTTTATAAAAGTTTAATTGAATGACCTGGAAGTACTGGATCATCTATGCATTGTAACTGTGCTCAACGCGAAAAACGTTATTTGGTAATAATGTATTTCGGTAGCACAACTACTTTCATCAGGTCTGAAATAAGAGAGTTAAACGTAATAATCAACGCAGAGAACATTATCAGGTTTAAAACAAATGTTAATTCAGTCCCATTTAACCCCAAGCAAGTAACTGCAACAACGTTTAGAATTCTTCAGATGCTAACTCTTGACTCAAGAGACTCATTACCAATGACTAACAAAGTTATCATATTTTATAATATTGAACTCCTTTCCAGTTCTTTGAATTGAGTTGAGGTCTTTCCTTTGTTTCCTGTGATGGCTGGCTCGATCCCAATCTCCTCAGGGCAAACTGATTTGAGAGCGAGACAAAATTGTAGTAGAGGTTTCAGTTAATTGCCATCTTGATTTTGGACGACGAGCCGGTGTTAAGGAAAGGCCGTTGGGTTGTTAAAATTTGGCACCATGCCTTTGCACACGCAATCAAGGAATCTGTTTCGTATCTTTCAAAAGATATCGAAGGTAAGTTTTTGAAGACATATTAGATAATGCTGAAACAAAGAACTGCAGTACCTTCACTCCACTGACCTGGCGTATTACATTATGTCTCAAAGGAACCAACTTCAGCACTGACATTTAAGTATCTACATATACTATGATGACCTGACAAGTGTTATATAATGAACTGACCTACCTTGTAATGCCGGTTTAAGTGACCGTAACCTTTCATTGAGACAGGGGTATAAAAATGGGTTACTGTTGACAGATTGTGACTGAATCGGTGTAACATAGTTTAAATTCGTGTAAATATATTGGGCCGTTACTACCCCTGAGTTATCGAAGCTGAGAAATCACAGACTGTAAAATAGCACAGAAAGCCCACAAACAGTGACTGAAAGTTAATAAAATTAATAGAAATTAATAAATGACTTGTTGGATTTCTGTCGTGGTGGCACATTGTGTGATTAGTTGTCAACTTGTCATTCCAACACTGTTTTTTAAATCTTTCCCGTTGAAATTATGCTGAAAGGCCCATCAACTTATTTATACAGATACAGAAACTACCCCATCATGCATAGGAAAATAATACACATTGCTACACACATGTGTATGTAACCAATGAGAAGCTTAAAGTAGCATACTACTAAAGAAAGATTGAAATAATTTCACTGTCACCACCGTCTGGATTAAAGCAATGGATTACAAAGGTATTGTTATGGTGCCATATATCACCGAAGTGTGAGTAAATTAAAATTTAGCCCCAGCAATTTTTTACTGTAGCTTTATAACAGAAAAGACATCTTACATTATAGTTGCCTAAAAGAAGACAAAACAACATAACACAAGTAAAAAGTAGCAATGGCATTGTTATGACAGTAGCATACTTACACACAGAACCATTCTGAAATTGAATGAGCAGAAAACGTACTTATCCCACATTTTGATGTGTGCAAAATTTGCCACCCATGACTATTACTTATTTTTCATTCATTAAATCCTCCTTTTCAGGGACACATAAGACCTGACAATTTCTTCTATAAAAAAATTACCAACTTTTATGTTTTCAAAATATAATCCTTGTCTGTGAATACCTGGAATATTTCTCAGCAAAATTGAGTGTTGTTAGTGGTTTGCCAGTAGTGTGCTGCATTTGGAGGTTAAAACTGATACCATACATTTATAACCGACAAAGAACATGCTAACAATGTTGACTTTTAACATTAATCTTGTCAAAAACCCTGTTTGTAATGATCTTTTGCATGATCCGGTTCAATGTGTGACATTGGCAATTCATTTTTCTTTGACCAAATCTACAAAAAATCCATATGATCTTTCTTAATTTTGGATCTTTGATAATAAATTGGGTTTTTGTTGCTTATTGATGGACTAAACTTTTATTGTCATATACTATCTATCTATCTATCCATCTTGGTCTTTTATCCCTCAAAAAGAGGTGAAAATTGTATTGGAAACTGGAACAATTATTATAGGACGTAGTATACTGATTTAAGTTAATGCTATTTTGAACTTCATGGATGACACATCAACCAATTCCTAGGACACACTTGTAATAGAGGTCAAGGTAGCAGAGAGTAGAAATCGTTGTTGTTTGGTATTTTGCTACTATAATTGTTGACTTAAAACTGGACACTTAAAGTTTTGTTGAATCTTGGAAAGCATGGAAGTGAATAATGATCTATATCTAATATTTATATAGAAACAGAGTCTAGTTTGTTTGTGTGTGTATTTGCATGCTTATTAGCCAGTATAAAAGTGGAGATTCAATGTCAGAGTAATTTGCAGCTGAATTTAACCAATACTACTTTTCATTATGTCTATCAAGGATCCCCCCCCCCCCCAAGCACTGAAAAAGTGGATAATGCTGACTCATTTTTCAAGATAAAGAACTAATATTGAAAATGAATGTAATCAGGCAATGTAGGAAGATAAGACTTGGGTGTCATGTACATTGACTCTTCTTAGCATTTACCAGTAAATACTAATAAGTAAAAAAGTAAATGCATAACAATCACATGGCAAATTACTATGTAGAGAAAAAATGGTTTGCCTTTGGTGTATGCATTTCATTATTTTGCTGGTAAGATAATATCTTTTTTTGTCTAGTTATTGTTTGGAAAGCTATGTTGTGAAGATTCTTCAGATCCTTTTTGAAACTATGAAAACTATTGGGTACTGATGTATGTTCAGTGGTTAATACCTGTGTGCTTCATAATTTTTGGTGTTTTACTATTAATTTTCACTTGTCTTCACAAGGGTTGAATTTAGTCAATTTATAATACTTGTATTTGTCACTTGCTGTAATAACTTGCATCTAGTGTATTAAGCATAATTGCTGCATGTTTGATTGGACATCCTTAATCCAACTTTTCATGTTCAATTCTTTCAAGCTGTAAAGAGTTTTCTGGCAGATAAAACTGTGAACTTGTTCATGAGGTAAGCTCTCATTATTTTTTGCTCTCCACAGAATGCACTATCAACAACAGCCTCAAGTGCAAAAGTTAACAAGGTAACAATTGCACCGATATGATTCATTTTTAAAGCTCAAAAATAATCACTTATATAATTTTTTTTCCCCTTTTCTTGAAGATGAAGAATGTTAGTATATTGTGGAAAGTTGTTTAGTAAATATTTTTGTAGATGTTAACATGTATTGAAATTTTACAAATAATTCTAAGTTATAACAATTTAAACTGTCAGGTTTGTCAGTGCCTTAGTTGGGGAAAAACAAAAGGAACTGTTGAAGGAAATCAGCCACCGAAAATACTATGTTATTAAAGGACTGTGGAAATAATTCCATTAAAAACCACAAAGCACTCTTAGTTGACACTCTTTAATTCATATGGTCAATATAAATGCATAAAATATTTCCAAAAAAGCTGTTAAGGTTAAGATTGAATCAGAAAGCTGAAGTAATTAGAGGAACTTTCCCCATTTTGTACCAATTGGGCCAAATAAGCTTAACTGGAAATGAATTTCAGACCCATGATATGCCTGATGATAAACTTGTGTAATTTTGACCTTTAAAGTCAGTTATGCATATTTCCGGTGTTTTGTGACAAGTTGAAAAGGTGTATTTTGCACAATGTTCTGCTGGGTTCGGGATCTTCTGAAAGCAATTTTCAGGTTCTGCATAGTTATGTTGATGTGTTCAGGCTACCTGTTGCCCCTACTTGGTGTCTACTTTAGCATGATGGGAATCTTTTGAATTTCTTCTATTGAAAGGCCTCTGTAACCCTGGTAGTCCTATATGTCTCCTGCAGATGAATAATATTGATATGGAATGTTTTGATGCTGTTTTAAAACAATCCTAATTTATTATTTTGGTCAATGGATATATTCCCAACATTTCAAGTGTCAGTACAAAGTACAGTTAATTTTGTTTTACAATTTTTCATTAGAAAAGTTTTTATACTCTGTCCCTTTCTACTGCTCCTAACAGGATTGCCTGCATTTTTCTTGGATTTGTTAAGGTAACTGATTTAGGGAAAGCTGCTAACTTCCTGGTGTTGCTTAGTAATGGAAGACATCAATATCAATACTACAGTTTTGATTTTCTCACAAATTAAGTTTATTTCAAATGGTGCCCTCTTTTATAATATATTCATATTTATTAAACTTTTTCTATTGCAAACCAGTATTACAGTAGGTTCTAAATTGGGCCAATCCTTACTTACCAGAACAATCAATAATAATAAAGAATATGAAAAATTCTGATTAGCATTTGAGTTGACTGGATACAACTATGCCTTGTAAAACAGAGGCTGTGATATTCAGGTTGGAATTTCAATACGTTTGAGCTTTCAGAGAGAGCATTCAAGCCTGTCAATTTTTTGTTTTTAATTGTGTTCTGAACCTCATTTTTAAAGGCCTTGGTTTTGTATTATATGCTGATTAAAAGGTGAAAGACTTGGTTTTATTAAAAAGTGAAATGCTTGGTTTGGTTGCATAGAGAATATGGTCAGGTTAATTTTGCATTAGTGTTGCCCTTTATAGAAGTGAAAACCCAAGGTTAAAAGCATATGCTAGAAATTTACAAGTTATGAAAAATTGAGCTTTGCCAAAATTTCTTTTTGAAGAATAAGAAAATAGAATAGTCGGTTAAGTAGTGTTAATGTTTCATATGTAGAAAGCTGGGATTGAAGAGAAGAGGGGAAAGTTGAAGGATGAAGTAGAGAGATGACACATTTGTAAAATGATTGCAGTGAAAAGTATAGCTTGAAGGTAAAAATAGTAATAATTTTACCAGTGTCAGCACTATGACGTTTTGAAGGCTAAAGTTACTAACAACATTGACATACTATTGATTTTTAAAAAAATTTCTAAAAGCACATTACTTAATGCAAATGGACTGAAATTATTTTTAAGATTTACTTGTAGGTTGTACTCTAAAAAGTTGTCACAATAGCCTCAGTTAAATGTTTTGTGAGTAATGTAGATGGGAAGTGTTTCTTGATGACCTGAATTTGAACATCTGGGCACGTATTAAGCTGGAGAATCATACAAGCAAGGATGTGTGTTAAAAGTAGTTTTCTTGTGATGACACAAACTTGGACGAGAAGTTTCATTAATAATATGTGTTAAATGACACCTCCCTTCCACAACTGACTTACCTGTTTATTCTTTTTCAAATGATATTGTGCCGTACATTTTATTGAATTCACTTTATGTTCAGAACTGGGTTACACTTGGAGCCTTTGCAGCTGGTGGACTAGGATTTGGAATGTTAATGCAACCAACAGTGCAAGCTGGAGAACTTGAACTACATCCACCTAAATTTCCTTGGTCCCACAATGGGCCTTTAAGTTCACTAGATCATGCAAGGTAAAATGTTTTTTATTCACTATATATCTTAATGAGTTGCTGGCAACTGTAACTTGACATACATTTGTCAACGTTCATTGTTTCATGTTCTTGAGGAGCTGGACATAGCAAAGTCAAACTTAACTTTCTTTATATAGTTGAAATAAACTTTGGAGGAAATTGTGAGCCAATTCTTTATATCACCTCCTCAGTTGTATTCCAATAGCTATGCCGTGATAATTTTTGAAAAGTTAGCATGTTCCAGCAGTACTTTCCTATTTCACTTTAAAACACTCATTTTGAAATGAAATGATATAAGTGAGACCGCAAAAACAAGCAACACGAGGCACACCAGTGGCCCACAAAACTTGTTTGTCCAAGTAAATTAGCCTACAAGTTAAGTTGAGCTTCGAAAAAATTATCCTTGATTTGGCGAATAAAAAATGGTGCTGGATGAAGGTTAGAATTTGCGTACATAAGTGAATTGACAATAGGCTCCTTACAAAGTGATAGAACAGTACCCATTGGAGGGTTTTTTGTTATTGCAGACGAAAGAATTGTTATTATAAAATACATTCCTTTTCTTATTCTGAACACGGAATTCTTATATTTCCGTATTTGCGCCTTGATCAGTTGTTCTAGATTGGTTACGCTTAGGAAACAGTTAGGCAAAGGAAAAGATATTGATTGAGAACGACCTTGCTTATTGATGACCTTATCATTTGTAAAAACGAAAGAGCCATGCTAGTAATGTCGTTGGGCTAAAGGCAACAGACAAACCAATAGGCACAAGAACCAGTCAGTCCCAAAGTTTTCGAACCTGATTAATGTGCTAATAATAATGTTTTATTTTTGCATTTGGTATGAAGGTAACTTTGTGATCTAATTTATATTTTGTTATTTTAACTTTTAGTATCCGAAGAGGTTATCAAGTTTACAAGCAAGTCTGTGCAGCATGTCATAGTATGAATCAGCTTGCATATCGAAATCTTGTAGGTGTTTCCCATACTGAAGCAGAAGCAAAAGCTTTAGCAGAAGAGGTGAGAAATAATTTTAACATAATACCATTTGATACTATGGCCTCTGATAGTACCATGCTAAAATCTTAAGTCTCACTTTGGATAATTTACCTTTTAAGAAGCGAGCCTCCAGCCTTCATTTGACAAATATAAAATTTCTTCTGAATCATATTTTTTTTGTAATATCGTAAACAGATAACATGAAAAACGTAAAATTTAATGAAATGGAAATTAACCTAAATAACAATAATACAATATCACTAATCTCCTAATCGTTCTTTTATGGTTCATTTTGCTGAAAAACATGAAAACATGAGAAAGAATTTTTAATTTTAGGTTCCCCAAAATTTACCTTGGCTGGAGTTGAAAAATAGCTGTTTGGGTGTATATATTTTAGCGAAGCATAGGTAGCATATTATTAACGCTACATTTGCCAGATCTCAGTAATTGATCCCATACAGCCCCCAACCAAGTATGCCTAAGACATTACTTTCTTAGTAATTTCGAAGAACAAGTAAATACCAAGACCCCGTTTGGCTTTTAGGGTGTTACACCCCAATTAATTAATTTTGCCCTGAATTTATGATGATAAAAATTCTCGTTTAATGTAAAAATAGCAGTGAAGCTCTTTATTTGCGTTTTCNGACAAATATAAAATTTCTTCTGAATCATTTTTGTAATTTTTTTTGTAATATCGTAAACAGATAACATGAAAAACGTAAAATTTAATGAAATAGAAATTAACCTAAATAACAATAATACAATATCACTAATCTCCTAATCGTTCTTTTATGGTTCATTTTGCTGAAAAACATGAAAACATGAGAAAGAATTTTTAATTTTAGGTTCCCCAAAATTTACCTTGGCTGGAGTTGAAAAATAGCTGTTTGGGTGTATATATTTTAGCGAAGCATAGGTAGCATATTATTAACGCTACATTTGCCAGATCTCAGTAATTGATCCCATACAGCCCCCAACCAAGTATGCCTAAGACATTACTTTCTTAGTAATTTCGAAGAACAAGTAAATACCAAGACCCCATTTGACTTTTAGGGTGTTACACCCCAATTAATTAATTTTGCCCTGAATTTATGATGATAAAAATTCGCGTTTAATGTAAAAATAGCAGTGAAGCTCTTTATTTGCGTTTTCCCAACTAAAAACAATTTAAGTGCATACAGCCATTGGACATCGTAGGTAACCGTTCGATTATCTTTTTGGATATCGACCTTCTTTTGGGATATTCAGAGAAATGTAAGTATACCGTCCACCACACAAACACACAAGCCACAATGGTATTTTGAATGAGCAATAGCTGATGGGAAACTAAGCAGGAGGTTATTTTTATTCATTTTGAAATGGCTTCACTGTATTGGCTTACTTAACTTGTAATTGTGTCGACATTACATTCAGTTTCCAGCCAAATGCAATATAAATGTTACGTTTTTAGACTAAAATGTATTAATTACAGGCTTTTTTCTTTACCACAATTTTATACTTGTTACACCATTAAGAAAACCGTAGAATAATGCAAAATCAACTACTTCTAAATTATAACAGTGCAAGCCAATCTCATTAACGTGATTCAATTAAGGTTAAGGCAAGTTGCAGTAACGTATTGGATTAAGTGGAGTAAACTTATGCTTTTTTTTCTTACGATAAACAAACAAAAAATAGCTGTCAGTCTTACTCAGTAGTAATCCCCACCATTTAATGTTGCTCCGCTTTATTAAGAATGCCAAACAAATGCATGAGTGAAGAGACATATGCAAGATATGAATCTTCAGACTACAGGCAGATTTTTTTAGATTTGAAAGACCAGTAACCGGCTTTGCATCAAACTGAAAGTTTTTGAATGGTAGAGGATCAAAGATTCTATTTTCTTTTGTTAGTAGCTCCTGTCACCGCTTCCTACTGGGACTTTATTTCAACAAATCGAGCTATAGTACTATTTATTAACAGAATCAAGTTTCGTCGTCAGTCATTAAAAAAACCCGAGATTAAGGGTTAAAAAATAATTTACGAAGCTAATACATTATTATTTATCTCTAACCGCTACGGTGTAAGTGAATCATTTTAAGAAGTTACCGACTTTGAAAGCTCGACAGCGAGACACAACTTCCGACAGCGAGCAATAGACCTTGGGATTAGGTTATCATTTTCCAGAGGGTTGTGCTGCTGATGCTGATGCGGATCTTAAAACTGCTGCATTACTTGTTTCAAAGATAAGAAATAATAGCTGTTTTGCATATACGGCATTTATACGTAATTACGTAGTAACATTTAGCATTGTTAGAATACTGTTGTTTTAGCAGAGAAGCATTATTTGTCACTGATATCGTCGCCTGTTCAGGATGAAGTATTTTTATTTCAGTTAGAATAGAAGAAATGGATACTTTGACTTATGTTAACAACTGTAAATGGCCATTTTTCTGTTTTTAGATATTGGTTAAAGATGGCCCTGGTGAGGATGGGAATATGTTTGATAGACCCGGAAAGGTAATAAGTAGAGCAAGTTTTTGCAACTTTTTCAATTTTTGTTCACTGCTTCCCCAAGTCGTAAATCATCAAGATCTGGTAATATTTTCAGTGGGGGGATGTGTCTAGAGGGAGTTGGAATTACAGCTTTTTTGCAACTTTTAACTCTTAATGGGCTTTTTTATTAGCACTATTTGATTTTTAATGGAACTTTTTGGGGACACTAATAAAACATATGCATATTTTGATAACGAAAATATGTAATAGCTGCAACTTTAATGGCGTTTTTAATACCTAGTCAACAAAGTGATGTTGTTGCCCAAATTTACCCATTGGCTGACGGTATGGGAGTTTTGTTATTCGCAATTATTTGATTTGTGCATATTTGACTGTTGATAATTGGTTTGTTCATAGGAATTCTTTGTTCTTATTGCTTGAAGTGGTTGAAGGTTAATTACTGGTTTTCTCGTCACAGACATTATAGCAAGTCTCTCATTGCACATGTAGACTGTTGATCTATATGGACATTCCACGTTACAAGCAGAACTACTGTGCTTTAAAGAATCTTGGAATATCAGTAAAAGAGGCCATTAGAATCTGCATGACCAAATGGCGTCAATGAACTTGGTTGTAAAGGTGCAAAAAGCCTTTTAGCTGCTAACTAGTCCTTTGTGGTTGAGAAACTGGCTTTGCTCACCACAAAGAAAAAGAGTATAAAATTCTTAACTCGCTTTGCAGTGATATCATTCTGCCAATAAAGGCCTACCTTCTTTAGTCCAAAATGTGCATGACAGTCAATTAGTAGACAGTAATCCATGCCATGCTATTTATGATTCAACCAGAATTCTAGAAGCGAACACTAAGAGTGATTTTTTGGACAATAACTGAAGTAGCCCGCCACATGGCAGCTGTTGTAAATGTTTTTAAGCAGCGTTACCCACGTTTGTTTCTTGTGGTGCGTTGTACGCACCTGATTCGTTACTGCGCAGGACACAGGGCATCATATCTAAGTGTGGATAATCTTATTGCCAAACTGAAATCCACAAAAGTGGAGAACGGAAAAAGGGTTAACCAGATGGAAAACTTACAAGAACCAGTGCTTACCTGGTGGCCAAGATAGCTAACAATAGCTGTTGATTATACAGAATACCTCTCAGCCTTGAAATAAATTACTAACAAATTTTAAGAAGACCGGCTGCTTGTCATCACACCCAAAAAAATATTTAATGACAGTGATTTTCGTGCTTCTTTAACAAACATTTCTCGTTGCTATGTATGCTTAGTGCACTTATTGAGAATACATCTTATAGTGTTTCAGATGCATACAGAGCTTTCAACAGGTTGGAGTTTTATAAAGATCACTGGAATTATTACCAACCTTAAGAAGAGATTGAGACAGGAAGCATATCCCTTTTTGTAAAGCTCGATCGTCCTGGGTTTTTTTGGCCAGCTTTATACAGGAAACTGCAAAAGTGACTGGACTCTTTGGCAGCCGTGGAAAGAGCTAAGCAATGCTACCGAAGCTTCTAGTCAGACTGAAAATTTTCAACAGGAAACCTACACAAGTACCTGGTAGTACACTATAACAGCATAGGTTCGCAGGAGTGAACTAATTTAGCATCAGAAGATGACAGATTCACATACTATGACGGCAAATAGATTCATCTTGTTATATTTACTGTCAGAAAAAACACATCTTGGTTGTTCAATAATAAACGCTTGTGCGAATTGTTGTTGTCGTTTGGTACTTGTTTTAGGTCAGCTGTAGGTTTTTGGGGGTCTTTTTTTTAGCTTTTTTTAGCCGTTAAAGAAAAAACCTAGAAATTATCAACTTGTAATTTTTCTTAAAGGTTGTCTCTTACTTAACTGGAATTGCCCCCAAACAGAATCAGTTTGAGCCATTTTATGTCGATTACTTCACGCAAAACATATGATTAATAATATTTCCTTGCCTTTATTAAGTCAGTAGCAAGTGGTAAACAAAGGTGATTGTAGTCGTTTTTAATTAAGCGCGTTTATACTGTTTATACGCCTATTCCAGCTGTTATTTTGAAAATGTAAATGGCGTAAGTAATTGATATGTTGCCAGACTTATTCATTTCCCTGTAATTGCTTATGATATCATTTTAACGTTACTTGGTGGAAATTTGTTCTTTTGTGTAACCAAAATGGAGAAGGAATACTGTACAAACTTATTTCTACATTGCTACAAGAACCCTTGTTTTTTGTTTGATTGTAATGACTGCTTTTTGTAACTCTTTATTGGTTATTCAGCTTATTTGCGCTTTTTTGATGTTTCATATGACTGAATTTTAGCATACCGTTTTCCCCTTTTAAACAGCTGTCGGATTACTTTCCAAGTCCTTATCCAAATGAAGAAGCTGCAAGAGCAGCTAATAACGGTAAAGTTTTTTTTGTTTTCCCTGTTGTATTGCGGTATAGTACCATATTGTGATATATTTTACGATAGCGCCTTGTATTGGCTATTTTTCTGGTCGTTTGATAATAATGTTTGGTATTAGTATCAAGATTCACGACCATCTTACGTCGCAGGTAGTATTGTATGTAGTATTTTTGGTCCCCTACCTTCTTCCAAGTAGTACGTTAAGGGAATTTCAGACCTTTGTGTTTCAGATTAGAAATAGCTTCAGATTTTTGATAGAAAGGCTAATGTAATTTGAGTCAAGTCATTGAACCGACGTTTGGCAGCCATTCAGAAGAGCAAATATTTCATGACAGACGATTTGCTGGACCGTGGCTGTAACAGCCGCACTACTACTACTACTACTACTACTACTACTACTACTACTACTACTACTACTACTACTACTACTACTACTACTACTACTACTACTACTACTACTATTACTACTACTACTACTACTACTACTACTACTATTACTACTATTACTACTACTATTACTACTATTACTACTACTACTACTACTACTACTACTACTACTACTACTACTACTGCTACTATTATTAGTACTACTAGTACTACTACTATTATTAGTACTACTATTACTACTACTATTACTATTATTACTACTACTACTACTACTACTACTATTAGTACTACTATACTATTATTATTATTATTATTATTATTATTATTATTATTGAAAGGGAACACCTTCTGTAGTTTGATTTGAATTGTAGTTCCATTCTTTTTATTAATTTTATTGCGTCGTTAAATTTTTAAAAGTTTCATTTGCATAAGATGTTGTGGTCTTTATACAGTCAGTCAAGAAGACGGAAATACAAATGTTATTAGGCCTATACTAGATACGTTTGGGGTTTAAATTGGATTATTGTAATTATTATGTTTTATTTGAACTGTCAGTGGAAATGGGACGCTTACCTTGGGTAAAAGCGTGTATCAGTACCACGTGCATATTAATTTTTACCCGTTTTATCCACTTTTCCCTTGACTTATCAGGTGCATACCCACCAGACCTAAGTTGGATAACGTCAGCCCGACATGGAGGCGAGGTAAGGAAAAAACATTTAATTTGTTTTAAAAGGCCTTGGTTGCGTTTTGGAATAAAATGACCAATTGCAATTTTGCTTTGCTGAATTCACGCGTTGTTTTGATTATTAGTAATTAGTGATTTCTATTTGTGTCAATTGATTATTTAGTAAAGTGTTGTGAGTAAAAAGAGGTTCCTTGAAATAACACTTGAAAGAGAGGCCAGATTCGAAACCTGACTACCTTAAAATACTTTGCATTGCATTGCACTAAAGTCAGTTGGATTACTTTGATTCGGTTGTACTATGTTACAATAAATAATCAGTTCCTGAGTAATGCTTAGCTATCTAAAAGCGGGACTGTTAACGATGCGGTCGTGAAATTGGCCATGTAGTTGACAAATGCGAAAAATGGGCAGGGCAAAAATGAAACTACGTTTTGTTTTGTATACCTAGCCATTATGAAAAATCTTGCTGTCAAAAGTCATTTAGAAATAAAAGAAGTTTAAAATTAGTTACCTTATATACAGAACGAAAAGTTTTCCCTAAGAAAGGAATATGAAATCTAGAATTTCACAAGACCCTTAGGAGAAGAAATTTTGAAAAATAAAGTTGGATATGAGCTATCTCACCAATTATAATTCTTACTAAAAAGACTTACAGCTGTAAAGGAAAATAAAGAGAAAATGAAACCTTATTTAACGAGGTTTTATATCAATATACGTTACACAATATTTAAAAGCAGTGTATAAGTATTATAACAAGGTTTATTATAGGTTAAATCATCAGTTCTCTGCTTTTCACTTATTCAAACAGTATCCTTATTTTTATCTTGCAAGATTGGATAAAGCATTCTAAAAAGGTGTTTTTACGTTACTACAATTTTTGTCTAACTGGACGTCACAAATTTGGGTGCTCCGTTGGTTGGGGTTGCTAAAATGGCGCAATACTATTAAGTAGAATATGGTATATAGAACTCTGGACCCTTTACACGAGGATCATCAAAGATGGGGCATATGGCCCCCCAACAAGACACTCGGGCTATCTCGTTGTGCAAACAGGATTAGTAACTTTCAGCGACTGTAGCAAAAGACCTTATCCAGTATAAGAAGTGATTTGAAAGTAAATAGATATGATAAGTTTCAGTTTGATAGATTTGCCCTGCACCGCTTGCTTGATTAACATTTAATTTACATTGATTGAAGTATTTGTTGAAGTATAAGTTACAGTATTTGGATAATTTTTTTTATTTGTTTTATTTTTCTATTTATGTAATTATGTTAAAAATATTAAAACAAGATAAAGCGTCTTGGTGGTAAAATGATAGTGCAATAATCAATCAATTAAAAAACTCTTGCTGTCATTGCTATCTCCAGGACTACATCTATGCACTGCTTACTGGCTACTATGACCCCCCAGCAGGTGTTAAGATGGGAGAAGACATGTCTTACAATGTATATTTCCCTGGTCAATCAATTGGAATGGCACAGCAGTTGTACAACGAAGTAATTGAATATGAAGATGGTATGTAACACTGTTTGTTGCTTTTAGCGCTTGTTGTCGTTTAAAAAATTTTCTTTGTAAATTTTAGGATAAGACTGAATATTAAAACCAAAAAATAATCCTTCAAGTTTTCAAAATCATAACTTTCCATCCACGAGCCTACTAGCTTTCCCATTCCATCCCCACTACTCATCCCCAACTACTACTCCCCCCACCTGGTAGGCATAACCGTGTGAAAATTCTTTTAACGTGGTGGAAATCTAACGTAATCTTACAGTTATAATTTGTTTCTATATCAAATGTGCTTTGATTCAGGTCATAGACTCCGTCTTAAACTTTTCGGTGATAGCGTTGAGTATTTTGGACGAGATTGTGCGTGTTCCATTTTTCATATTTAGACTACTTTAAACTACTTTGACCATTACTTTCATAGGGCTTTGACCATTACTTTCAGAGGGCTTTGACCATTACTTATGATTAATGACTTACATTCTCCTGTCCAAATTTAAGTCATTATCTTACTTGCAATCCGCTTTTAAAACATTTTTAGTTAAGCTGATGGTGAGATTTTTAAAAGGACATGACAGAGATATATTCAATTTGTCATGATTTCGAGGTTTTTTGTAATATGAAATGTACTTTATATAGTATGCGGCCTGTTAAAATAGTATTTTTGGCTAAAAGGCGGAGAAAAGGCGGAGAGTTGGGGCTGGGCGAAGGGGTCATCTCTTGTTTTTTTTGTAAAATTAGAAGCGAGTCACGATGTAACAGTAATAACATCAATTTTTAGGAGATAAATCAGAAGTAAGCTCAATTTTCCAAACAATTATCCAGTATCATTTTTTATTACTTTATACCACATATCTTGCCCACTGTTTTTATGTTGTGTGGTGTTTCATTCTGTCGTGTTATCTTATTTATGCTTCTGTTATATATCTTTACTGCTGTATTCACTTTGCTGTTTTGTCTGGTTTCAGTCTCCATATTTCTTTGTTGCTGTCAACACATTTTGGCCATTGTTATAAATTAACCTTTCACCTTTAATCTTGCTTTCACAATATAATTTGTCTCTTGTTTGCAATTTCCTATTACAGGAACACCAGCTACTGTAAGCCAGCTCGCAAAAGATGTCTGTACATTTTTGAAGTGGGCAGCTGGTGAGTTTCAACTGATTTTGGTAGTACTTTTTAGGTTTGTCATAGTTAAACAATTTGTTTTGTCAGAGATAAAGCTGATGTCGTTGGATTGTTTGGGAAAAAAGCACGAGTAGCAGTTTATTAAATCCATTTTTTATTGTTAAGTAGACAGGTTGTAGATGCATGGAAATTTTGTATAAAAGCCTTTTATAACGTATTAATAGGAACTTGTTTGAAAGTGTTATTTTGCCTTACAGACGGTTTTTTTTTATTTTGAAAAGTAATTCTGATGGACATCGCATATATTTCATTAGACAGAGTCGGTCTTTTGACAGTGTTTTGTCTGTTTTTTGAGAGATCATGCCAATACTGGTATTATTGTGAATTAACTTCATAAAAGTTTAATGCTACAACATGATATTCTGCCATTATTATTATTATTATTATTATTATTATTATTATTATTATTGTTATTATTATTTATTATTATTATTATTATTATTTTATTATTATTATTATTATGTACGGTTTTCTTGTGAATGCTGTTTATTTACAATTACTTACCGGGTCACACCCAGTGACCTGAGGCAAGCAAAGGTTTCTACGAGCAACTTAATTGTTCAATAAATGTGGAGTACAAAAGAAAGTATAATACAAATAGGATTAAAAATTGTATCAAAAAGTTTAAAAGTTATTAAAGTTATTATTATTATTATTATTATTATTACTATTATTATTAATTTTATTTAGTCAGGTTGACTATTTCAGAAAAATACAATTTCTGTTATCCATGTTGATATTGATAATTTGTTCTTCACGTTTATGTTCAGGTTAGACTTCACATCCTGTCAATTTAGCCCATGCCATTCGCTTTCTTGTTTTGATGTCAGCCTTAGTGCTGCTGATTGAGCACAGGTATTTGAAATCTAACAGTTCCTGTAGTTGTGAACGGTCAAGGTTGTGATATCCACCGTTCTGAATGAATGCCAGAATTTTAGTCTCTTGGGGACTCAATGCAAGGCGTACATTAGCAGAAGCTTCTTTAAATAAAGCAATGTTTGTGCTTCCTGCAGTGCTTTAGGTAAGACCAATGTCGACCAATAAGACCAATGACCAATAAGACCAATGTCGTCAGCAAAGTGCAGGTTGGTGATGTATTTTGCTGGAGATCCCCTTTCTTACCATCTTTTGATAGGAATACCTATCTCCTCTTGTAATCCATCACTTGCTTTGCTTAGTACGTAGTCCAGAAGAACATTGAAGACAAAGGGTGTCAGTGTACCCCTCTGCAACACTCCTGCTGTTAGTTTGTTTCTCTGTCTGGTGACAGAACCTTCGCTTTAGTGACCATTCAAGTGTCGCCAATAGCGTTCACAATAATCTCTTGTATATTGTAGCTTTTAAGGATACGGATAATTTCCTCATAGTATATGGAGTCAAACGGTTTGCGGAAGTCGATGAAAGTAATTATGGCAGCAAGCTGATGCTCTTTCACACCTTTATTAATTCTTCTGAGAGGTAGAATCTGACTTCTTCTTCTTTTGCCCTGCAAGAAGCCATTTGGATTAGTCTTGGGTTTTTGTATGACGATTTAACTTAACATACTCAAAATTACAGATAATAGACACATTGTCATTTTTATTTTACAATGTTGGTGACAATAGTAAATGCCAAGCACAAGAAAACCATGGTTTTTAGAAGGTTTAATAGCATCGTAACGAGACATTATACAGTACAACTGTATACTAATATCGTGGTACCTTTATGTTGTTTAGAGTCCAGCTGCACCACGATCCTGCACACACACGCACGCACGCACGCACAGACCGACATATACACAACTTGTATTACATAAAGATAACTTTCGTTTTGAATTAGGCGGAAAAGTCGGGACACCGAAGATAATATCTATCTATCTATCTATCTATCTATCTATCTATCTATCTATCTATCTATCTATCTATCTATCTATCTATCTATCTATCCATCTATCCATCTGTCTATCTATCTATCTATCTATCTATCTATCTATCTATCTATCTATCTATCTATGCATCTATATATCTAACTATCTATCCTGCGCTTTTATGCCTCAATAAGAGGTGAAAATTGTATTGGAAACTGGAAGAAGTGTTATATGATGTGGTATAAGTTGATTTAAGTTGATGTTATTTTGAACTGCATGGATGGAACACGAACAACTTCCTAGGACATACTAGTGATAGAGGTCAAGGAAGCAGAGAGTGAAAATCTATATTTGTTGACTTGAAAACTGGACACTTAAAGCTTTGTTGAACCTTGGAAAGCATGGAAGTGAATAATGATTAGGGCGAGAAAGGAGTACAAATTATTTCTGCACCTTAGTTCTTTGATATACCAATTGAACGAACGAGTAGCCATTTGCCTGCAATGGAGACATCATCTATTATTGATTTGGATTTTTTGACTTGCTTGGTATGACCAAAAGGCGCAAGGTTTTAAAACAAGTGAGCATGTGTCGCCTTTGGCCGCAATGTGTACGTGTAAGTTACCACTCTCAGCTGAACTAGCTTTATTTGTTGTTTTGTTTAGCTTGGTACTTTTGTACACCCAGCAAGATTACGTTACAGAATAACGTACTAAACAGATCTTGGAAAGGAACGAAGCAATAAATTGGCAGCGAATCGAAATACATTATTGTTTATGTTGCTGATAAAAACATTGGCGCGTTTACATGCATGGCGCGTACCCAGTAGATAATTGGTTTATGCGTTCAAAGCAAAATCACATTGATAAATGGATTTGCCCTTAACGCAGTTAAAATCATCATGGTATGAAAAGACCAACCACTTTTTCAATGGTCTTTAATAACATTGTGTATGTTTTGCTTTTATTGTCATAGCCCTGCTTTGTAAGATATTGGGCATCACTAATGTTCTTTTTTTGGTTATTTAGCATGGCAGATGCTCCCATGACTTGCATCATTCAGAAAGGCCTTTCTTTTTCTAGAATATTGGTACGATACCATGACAAGAGTGTTAGGTGCCATTACAGATAAAGGTTTCAGTTAGTTGTCACACATTTACAAGAGCCAGTATTTGATTTGAATTTGATAGGATAGCGTGCTGACCTAGAATAGAATATAAAATAAATTGAACCTGGCGAGGAAGATGTAAAAACTCCTCTTGACGTGATGAGATATTTACGTGAAATATCAATACATTTGTTTTAACTTATTCCGTATAATTGCAACCAGCGTGAAATATTAAAAAAATATATTTTAGCTTTTTAGTGATGTTTTTTATAATGAAATATAAGAGGCCCGTAATGTCGTAGCCACAAAATTCATTTCAAGTAGTGAAGGACTTTTTGGTTGTTAGAAAGAAACCAGGCCACTTCAGGTTGTACATGTATGTCATTATAGGTGTATGGGAATTGCAGCACACTTACTTAAACCACTGTAAGACCACCTCCCACCGATAGCTGCATCTCCCGTTTGGGTAGTGGTAGAGCAACAGAAATAGAAGTGTCAGTAAATCATTCGCCATATCAACCTAAACATGCCTTTACAAGTGGAAGTTGCCCGCTCCACTGTAACATTTATCAACGAACAGACAGAACTGGCCTCCCAGAAGAGCTGCCGACTGTCTAATAGGATGATAAAAAATGAACAGAAATTAGTCGTGGGCATCTGAAATTGTTATGGGGCGTTGTGACAGTGTTTATTACTGCCATTAGCATTTTTGGTATCGCTCTTTATTCCAATTTTCCACAAACACCGTAAAATATCATAAAATGTAAAATTTAGATTTTGAAGCAAGTTTCAATCAGAGCCTGGTTGTGTCAGCTGATAGAAAGAGGATGTTTATTAAGAGACGCATTATTTGCAACTGTAGCAATATTCTTTGGGCTACAGAGCGCAACACTATTGTATGTTGTTGAGGTAGAAGAGCAGTGCATCTCTTATTTAGGAAAATAATAACCTAGCACTTAGGTTCACATTGTATTCAGCAGGATACAGACCTATTGTTGGTGTAATGTTTCAGCTCTGAAATGTGTCTGATATTAAATTTTGTGCTTGGTTGTATTCTAGAACCAGAACATGATGAAAGGAAGAGAATGGGAATGAAGGTATAGTCTTTTTACTGTCAGTTTAATTGACTAAATTTCAAGTCATTACATGACCTTACATTTTGTTTGGAATTGATTGTTGGTTAACCGTAAAAAGCCCCCTCCCCTCCTTGATACAATAGAAAAGACAATGAAATCAGTTGGCTTTTGGATTGGTTTTCATGGCTAACTTGACATTATGATCTTTTCGGACGTGTACTGAGTGAAAAAAATTCCACTATGGATTATGAAATTACAATATATTATCAGGACTGGAAATAAAACCCTATTTTTTACACCAAAAAATTGTGTGAATTGTCATTTTTCAGAATCAACTATTTATTTGGTTTGGTTTTTACATTTATATTTGTTTTCACAGCACATATTTAAAAAAATATATATGAATATTTCGTCATTGTATCTCCACAATTTACTTGGTTTGGTTTGGTTTAGACTTGTTGATTCCTGTAGGCCGAAAAAAAGTTCACATTTCTTAAGGTAGTTTCTTTTGGGGTTGTAGAGTCAAATATTTAATGCTGTTTCCCATTTTAACACAGAAAATAAGGCGACTTTTATAACCCTGTCGATTCGATTCTCAGGATCAAAGCGACCAGAACCCTGTAATTTGAGATTGATAACAGTTTTAATTTATGATTTGATGCGAGAAATAACTAAAGGAGCATTATTTTAGGATTTCCTAAATGTCTCTTGGTTGTTAGCCGGCCAATCACTTGATGCTGCACGCGAGTTTCTTGATGCATGTGAAACAACTACGATGAGGTTACACAAACTCATGATAGTTGTTTCACATCACATTTTCCGCCTTTTACATGTTAAAAAAGTCCTGAAGATTTATGTTCATCACCCACCGTTATTCGTTTTCATTTTATTTTATTTGCTATGTTTTCTATTACTCATGTAATCATACTGTGCTTATTTGCCCTTTTTCTCATAGGCAATGACAATTCTGTCAATGATCTTCTTTATCTGTTTGTACTACAAACGTCTCAAATGGTCAGTTCTGAAGAGTAGAAAACTTGTGTACCGCTCAAAGTCTGCGTAAACGTGCAATGGGCGTTAACGGTAAATTATGATTGTGATAGTACTGTAAAATAGACGCCTACATTCACCTTGAAATAATTGGTAGAGACTATTTTAATTTTTGTCTCAAGATTTTATTGAAAATAATGGCCATTGCTCTCAAGTCTTTTCTTTTTTTTTATGTGAAATATGTTGTCTAAATAATCGAATGGTACTGTTGCTTAGAATTCCATAAATACCATCTGCAATTTTATCTGTATTCACCAAATGCGATTTAAATCCAACGAGAAGGAAATTATTGCACCGATTTTTGTAGCTGTATGTATTATAGCAACAGCGAAAACATTGTAATCATTAGGATATATTAAACTCGTTTGGACTTGTCAATATGAACTTTAAAGTTGGTTTGATAAAGCTATTTGATTTGAGATCTACTGTTATCTTAGTTATCTATCGTCATTATTGACGTTAATTTTTATACTCAAAACTACTATCAAAAGATATTTTGCGAGCGATACTGCCATTGAAACGGATCGTTTAACTTCTGAAAGCTACAGTAATCAAGTGATAATTACAATATTCTTCGGGGCAAAAAGTTATTTTCTGGGCTTTTTTATAAGTGTCATCTGCCCTTATACAAGCTTTGTGATCCTAGCTTTTTCAGACACATGAAAGTTAGATTTTATTTACTATGCTTGATACTTTGGGATGACAAATATCAACAGCTTACAGGGATATTTGCTTTGTAACCCTATGTTGAGATTTTTCTTTGCAAAAACAATCCTTTTCTGTTGTTTTTTTCTCTGCTAATTCCATCGCAGAATGTTGTACCTTCGAAAGTCGAAAATCTCCAGATTTATATGTCATTTTCTCTGGATCCTTCTTGGGGTTGTAGAACTCCAAGAAAGATCCGGAGAAAATGACATACCAAGCATCTACACTGGTGAACATTCCATAAGAAGAGATGCAATCTTGCCAGGATTAACATTGGGATGATATTTCATGAATATTTGAATTGGATGAAGATAAGGGTTAAGCTTTCTATTGAATGAAAACAGTTGCCTTTTAACCGCTTTGAAAGAAAACGAAACAGGAGTAGCCTCAATCTGAAACTGAAACTGCATCTCTAACTTTAGGAAACTCAAACTTTTTCCATTTACAACTGGATGGTCATTCATTGTTTAGCAGAGCTGAACCCCAGTCAATGTGACTTGAAATCGCAAGAAACAGATGCAGTGTTTCTATTTAGTATTTTATATTAAGAGAATAGATATGTGGAATGTAAAAATCATCCTGGCAGGTCATGTTATATATGTGGTAATGCGATTCTTCCGGGGCGGCTTGCAAAAATAAATGATTTTGTGAAGAAGGCATATCATGCTTACTTTTGAGTTGAGCATGGAGACCAAGACAAGTCATTTGCTCCCCATGTTTGCTGCAAAACATGTGTTAAGAACTTGCTTGATTGGAGAAATGACAAAAGGAAAAGTATGCCATTCGTTCTTCCTGTGGTGTGGGGAGAGGGCAAAGATCATGTGACATTCTGCAATTTTTTGCATGACTAATCTTGAACGAATCAACCACAAGAACAAGCGTTGCGTTCAGCATCTTGATGTTCCATCTCCCATAACAGAAGCCCCTCATGGTCCAGACCGACTTATTCCCTAGCCAGATGCTGCAATGGAATCTAGGTCTGAATCGGAATCTGGTAACGCGTATGACAGAACAGAGGGTGAAGAATACATGCCAGCAGAGAAAGACCGGTTAGTGTCTCTAAAACAAGCAGAACTCAGTGACCCAAAAGGAATCGGCACAACTTCTGGATTCTCGTTTTGAGAACAATTTGCTGGCACCTGGAACAACATTATACTAGTATCGAGAGCATGGAAGAGAATTTAGACAGTTCTTCGCCACCCAGAGAGACTCGTCATTGGTTTACCGCAAGAACATTGCTGATTTGATGAAATCAATGGGGGTGGCTATGTTGCTACGGAATGGAGACTTCATCGACTCGCCCAGCAGAAGTCTCAAAGCAGTTCTACTTCATAATGGAAATACATACTCTTTAATTCCAGTTGGTCATTCTGTGCAAATGAAAGAAACGTGGACCAGTTGCTTTTTTTGCTCTGAACTACCATGACCATGGTTGGCTGATCTGTGGATACCTTAAGGTTGTTTGATTGGTTTTAGGGGTACAGGGTGGGTACACAAAGTATCGATGCTTTCTGTGTTTCTGGGACAGTCGGGTTGATGATCAACATTATATCGGACAAGAATGGCCGCCAAGACAAGGGTTGGAACCTGGTTCGCACAATGTTTGGTCTCGCCGTCTTGTTGAACCAAACAAGATATTTACTTCCACCCTTACATATCAAACTGGGACTTGCAAAGAGGTTTGTAAAGGCAATGGACAGGGAAGGCAGAGGGTTTACTTTCCTTTAGCGAAAGTTTCCTCGGATAAGCTTTGAAAAGCTCAAGGCCTTCATTTTTGATGGACCTCAGGTACTGGAGCTCATGAGGGACTCGATGTTCGATGATGTGCTTAGTACAGCCGAGCTGTGTGCTTGGCCGTCGCTTGAGTCAGTAGCCTTTCTTTGAAACAACCGGAGTGCAGAAAACGAGAAGGAAGTTGACGAACTCCTGAATAACATTTTGAAATTAGGGGGTTGCATGTTAGTCAAAATGCACTTTTTGCGGTCGCACTTAGAATATTTTCCTCAGAACTGTGGAGACGAGTGAGGAGCAGGGAAAGCGTTTCCATCAGGAAATTAGTGTCATTGAAGAACCCTGCCATTGCCGGTGGAATTTGAACTTTCTTGCGACTACTGTTGGTGCAACACATGAGAAAGCCACTAAAAATAGGCATTTCATCCATGATTAGCTTTTGTGTAAGGTATAATCTTTATTCTATGAAGTTTGTTAGAAAAAATGCATGCTTTTTATGAAGCACTAAAACCAAAATTAAATGTAANGGCCGTCGCTTGAGTCAGTAGCCTTTCTTTGAAACAACCGGAGTGCAGAAAACGAGAAGGAAGTTGACGAACTCCTTTTTTTGAAATTAGGGGCTTGCATGTTAGTCAAAATGCACTTTCTGCGGTCGCACTTACAATATTTTCCTCAGAACTGTGGAGACGAGTGAGGAGCAGGGAAAGCGTTTCCATCAGGACATTAGTGTCATTGAAGAACCCTGCCATTGCCGGTGGAATTTGAACTTTCTTGCGACTACTGTTGGTGCAACACATGAGAAAGCCACTAAAAATAGGCATTTCATCCATGATTAGCTTTTGTGTAAGGTATAATCTTTATTTTATGAAGTTTGTTAGAAAAAATGCATGCTTTTTATGAAGCACTAAAACCAAAATTAAATGTAATAAATAACACTAAAGGGCGTTGGAAACAATTCCTTTGCAATCTTGTATCTCAAAAACTTGACCTGATTGTACAAAATGAGTATAATTTGTGGATTTTGCATAACAAACTACCCTAGAATCAACCACCACATGCTTGACCTTGACCTTTAAAACTTCGCAGGCCAGTGTAATTGATATAAAGAAGGAAGAGAGCCGGAGCATTACCAAAGCCTTAAGAAGCGCCAGAATTAATGAAATATTCATAAGATAAATATAAATAACCATATGAAACAACCCAGACGTAATCAAATACCTTGGATATATCAAGCGCTGTAGCTCGTCCTTCACCAGACATAAACCTATATATACTTTTAGTGATTTAAGTCAAAATAAAACTTCGTTTCGACGAAAACGTGCTAAAGCAGTGATAAAAGGTAAATATAAGGATATCTGAACAGCGGATAATGTTAATGCAACCACGGGCCCCATAGTTTACAATGGGTCAAATAAATATCGGGTCGATAGCATTAGGTCACAAGTGGAGTGAGATTTTCTAAACCCGTACGGAACATCAACAAAGAGACCTAAATTCCGCAAGAATTTTACCTGTGCATTGTTCATAACTCGTTTAAAGGCCATACTAATGACAGAAAGAAGACATACAGGTCGATAGTTGTAAGGATTAGATGGGTTAACTGCATTTTTGAAGACAGGAACAACATTAGAAACTTTACATATTCGCGTAATAGATTACGAAATTCAAAGGTTTAAAAGCTTGGCATGGAAGAAAGCTCAGAAGCACATTTTTAAAACAACTACTGAAATCATATCCGGACTTTGCGTTAAGAAAGTCCATGAATAATCTTAACTTAATCGTAACTTTGAATTTATGATGATAGAGTCCAAAATGTGATCATTTTGCGGAAGGAACCCTGGCGAAGAAAACCAGTGTCATTTTGGGAGGAATTGGTGGAAAACAATCCAGCAAAAGGATCATCCTTTTCTCTAGAGGACAGAGAAGATCGGAAACCTAGAAGGAGTGGATGAATAACTGACTGGTCAGTATTTGAAATACTATTGTAAATCTTCTAGAAATGAATTCCAAGTCATTAAGTAGAAATAGATCCTCGAACTCGCTCAGCATAACAAGATTTAGCATCCAAAATCACCCCTTCACAAACGTTGCTAGCCCGTCGGAAAGACCAAAGATTCATCAGCTCCATCATGTTGAAACTGAACATAGAAATGAATGCGATTAACAATGGGAGAAGAACAATGAGCATTGAGAGTATAATGATATTTGACTTTGTAACTAAGAATAGGTAAAAGTTGTTTTAATACCAATTTGTACCCATTCGGTGTTTCTTTGATTTGAGTTGCAACATCAGAAGCTAATTTTGCTAGACTCATTCCCTTGGAATGTCACTAAGAAACCGACGAAATCCACCCCATTCAGCATGGCTAAATTTGAAAGTCTTAACGATGATATGGCTTGCCAAAAAGATCTGAAATAGTTACATTAACCTCGACAGTGAGAACAAACATAATCAGAAGATTGAAAAGGAGGTAAAGATGAAACTGTACAATGATCCGGAACAGAAATAAAGAAGATACCTGAAAGAGAAGGTTTTTCTGAGTCAAAAAATCTTATTGAAAAATCAACAAGCTGTACAAGATCCTGGCCAAAAACAGTTGTAACTAACTTCTCCAGGTCTGTCAGCCCTGTTAAAATGACTCAACTAGGCCATGTGATGAGCAATAAAAGTCACCAAAGACAAAGATTGTAGCAGTGTGATGACTGTCCATGCCTTATCTGTTGAATCTGGTTCTGTCTCAACTGAGCAAGAGTCAGCGGAGGAAGATCGATTCAAGAAAAACAAGTAACAAGTGGCCTGGGGAAGAGGCAATCTTAATTCACATGAAAGCCCTTTCTTTAGATTAGGTTAAAGTACTCTAAGCGCTGAAAGGTCCTGTCGAGCATAGAAAGCAAGAACATGAAGAAGGGGTTGTAGTCTAGTCGAAATAAAGGTAAATAGCGATCGACCTTAAGATCTCTATTGCTAGCACTTGTTAGGGCTTTACTCGCAAAATGCAAAAACCTCCGACATTACTGAAAGCTATGGAGAGTTTTTTAAAGAGACCGGGTTATGTTCTATGTAGACCCAACACTAACACATTTCGAGTCTACACTCTGGGATATAGAGTCGGTCTTGAGTCTCGAGATACCTCACACCTGACCACTAAAGGTCTGCCTAGTACTACAGGTCATTCGATTGATTGAACTTGTCATAAAAAAAAGGAAAGGTTGCCCAAAAGCACCACCTAGTTGCAGACGATAACAGCCATTTACTGATGGAAGTGGTATTAAAAGGAGCGATAGCAGCCACTGTTTACCATACGTTCCCCTCATAAGAGAGGAGTGGTGATGATGTGACACGTCCACTGGTGTTTCTATCAAGACACTGTCTCTAGAAGAGTTGCCAGCCGAGGCTAAAGAGGCCCTTCTTCCCCTGAGATAGAGTACCCCGCCAGACGCCAGCCTGGANACCTCACACCTGACCACTAAAGGTCTGCCTAGTACTACAGGTCATTCGATTGATTGAACTTGTCATAAAAAAAAGGAAAGGTTGCCCAAAAGCACCACCTAGTTGCAGACGATAACAGCCATTTACTGATGGAAGTGGTATTAAAAGGAGCGATAGCAGCCACTGTTTACCATACGTTCCCCTCATAAGAGAGGAGTGGTGATGATGTGACACGTCCACTGGTGTTTCTATCAAGACACTGTCTCTAGAAGAGTTGCCAGCCGAGGCTAAAGAGGCCCTTCTTCCCCTGAGATAGAGTACCCCGCCAGACGCCAGCCTGGAGTTTTAAGGTCTCGGAGTTGTAGCATTCTATTTGTACATAATAATGCTACCACACTAGACCTTTACACAATATTTGGTGTTGCCTATCAGACCCCCAAAAGTATTTCTTTAATAGACTGAAGGGTGAAAATAATGTGGAGTAGCGTATTTCTTTGGATTTCGCATTCCCTGGTGTGTACTCTTATGAAGGCTGGAAACTCTGCTGAAAAGCAGGTTTGTGTTCATGTTATTAATGCTCAAATGTTTCACTTGGCAAAGGATACTTGAATTGTTATCTGTATAAACGTCCCCTTTGTGGACTAATTCAGGAAAAAATGGAATTTTTTGTATTTCTTTGAATCTTGGCAACAGTTTAAAAATCTGTACTGTGACAATATCATCACTGGGTGTTGTAGCAGCAATTGTTTCTAGCATGGTTTTACTTTTCTGCTACTTAATTGATGTTATCTGAGTTCTCTGGTGCCCGTTAAATTGCGTGTGAAGGTAATGTCCATGACCTAGTGAGCGGTATATATATATATTACTTTTTTCAAATTACTTCTAAACTAGTAGGTGAAACCACAAACTGCCTTTCTCTTTAGACATGTTATAAAACTGGCTAAGTCGTAGATCATATTTTGTACGTTGGTAACATTGTATACGTTCCTTGAACGATATAAATCTGCCTCAGTGTCGGATTAACGTATTTTCAGAACAGAGTATAGCTGGATTAAAGCCACTCACACTTTGGGTCGATCTTAGGATTACCCCATAGATTCTCGAGATTTTTTTGCCCAAGTATTGTCGTTAGTCGGTGGACGCAGCCAGGAGAAAAAAGACTGGTATCAGTAGCGATGCTACTGTACTCTGGACATAAGGAGGAGGACGACACTCATACCGAGGATGTGGCATTCATAGTAAGCAAGGAGGCACAGGTGGCCCTCAGATGGGAAGCAATAGACGTCACAGCTTCCTTTACAACTAAGAAAAAGAAAATTAAGATACGTACTGCAGTATTACGCAACCACCAATGAGAACACTGAGGAAGGGTTTTTATGAACAACTGCAGGTCATTTTAAGAAACCTGAGTGTGAGAGAACTCAACATCATTATGGGAAATTTTAGTGTTGAGTTGGTTTAGACAAGACAGGATATGAAAAGTTGATGGTAACCCATGTAGAGAGAGAAACAAAAATGGAGAAAAAATACATATGCCTCAGTCGGTTCGGTGTTTAGTGATAAACTTTTGATCGGCAGATGTGTGTTCTCACACAGAAGGATCCACAAGGCAGCATAAATTTACCCAGACCATGCTGCAGAGAAGCAGATTAACAACATATGTATCACAAAGAAGTTCAGGAGGTCACCACAAGATGTCAGAGTGAATAGGGATGTGAACATCTGACCGTCACTTTGTTATATCAAAACTAAAGGTGAAACTGAAAAAGAACTGCACAGAGCAAGAAAGAAGGAAATCAAGATAGGATGTGGATTTCCTGAAGGATTCAAAGACGAAGGAAGGAATACCCTTGACCGATGGAGTACCCCAGACCGACATTTCATGTTCTTTTGGACCTCTCAGGTAGAGGAAGAGAGCCCAAACTTTCGGACCCGAAGAACGACACTAAAGGCAACAAAAGGGGGCATCCGAGGAGACTGTTGGTAGAAAGAAGTTTCACCAGAAATACTGGACCTCAGCAGCAACCTACAGGAAGATCCAGAAAAGGAAGGAGAAGGGGGCAGTGAACATTAGCTGCACAAGGACATCAAAAGCCAGAGACGAAGAGAAGGATAGGGAAGCAAACAGGGCAGTGAAGTCTCCGAGTCGATGAAAGGAAATTTGGTGAAGGGCAGACGTGGTAGGCAGATGAAGCAGTTGGAAAGAAAGACATGAACAATTGTACCACCCCACAGGGAAGCTGGCAGAAAAGAGCAATCCAGTAGAACGACCAGTCAATGATAAGGTTGGCAAAGTGTCGATGGGAATTCAGAGGCAGGTCAATAGACGGACTGGGCATTTTGAAGAGTTGCTCAACAGACCAGCATCAGCAAAACAACCACACATTCAGAAGGCAGAACTTGACCTACCCATAAACTGAACCAAACCAATGAGAGCAGATATCAACAAGTCCAATACAGAAGCAAGGAATGGGAAGGCACAAGACCCAGGTGAGATGCTGGTTGAAGCTGCTAAGGTAAACCAAGACACAACAATGGATATGCTGCACGAATTATATGAAGACATCTGGAAAGAGGTAGAAATCCGGACAAATGCGAAGAAAGGGCACCTGATCAAGATTCCAGAGACCTTATTCGTTGCTTAACCACAGGGGAATGACACTATTGCCTGTTCTTGTAAAGATATTTAACAGAACGTTGCTGGCATTGTTGAAGGGGCCAGTGGATCAGACTACGTCACTAGCAAGCAGGCGTCTAAAAGGACAGATCATGCACCGACCAAATTGCAACTCTGCAGATCATTGTGGAACAGCCCATTGAGTGGAATTCGTCTCTGTGTGAACTCTGTGGACTATGAGTAAGTGTTTGACAGCATAGATACATACTGACATGGTGGAAATCTTTGTGGCAATATGGGATTCTCATGAAGTTTATGAACCTTATAAGAATCTAATGTAAGGGAATTTCGTGCCAAGGCGTGCATGGAAGAAAGTTGACAAAGATCTTTGAGGTCAAGACAGGAGAGAAGCAAGTAAATTTACCCTCGCCAATATTTGTTTTATTAGCCATGGGCGGGTTTATGAAGGATATCATCAAAAAGAAGAGAAACGGCATTCGGTGGACCCAATGAGACAATCTTGATGTACTGGATCTTGCAGATGACCTGGATTTTGCAAATGACCTGGTCCTTCTTTCCCACAAGCACCGGAAGATGCAGGAGAAGTTAATAGATCTGGTCAAAGGCTTCATTAAGGCAGTTTTCAATATTTTCAAGGAAAAGAACAAGGTCAACGTGAACCGTGGTGAGCCGGTCAGACTAGACGGAGAAGCCCAGTACGGAATGGAATCCTTTACGTATTTGGGAACCGTGATGGGGAAAGATGGGACTTGGGCAGATGTTAAAACCACGATCGGTAATACATTCCCCAGGAAATACATTTATTGGCTGTACCATCAGGACCCGTTGGTCCAACTCAAATCTGAAGGCAGTGGTGCTGTTTGGAGTAGAAACCTGGAGAGTCACCAAAACCACCAAAAGATCCAAACGGTGGTGAATCAGTAGTGCCTGCGAAAGATCCTGCATATTCACTGACCTGAGACCACCAGCAACTACGACCTCTGTTAGAGGACACAGCGGGGCTCAGGTTTCTGGACTTTCTCTGAACATTAGCACTTGATATGTGATTTTTTTTTAAATATCTTATTTGGAATATTTTGGTTTTTTTGAGCTTGAAGTGTAATTTACAGATGATTGGAAGATGGTCGCTCTCACAGTCTGCTCAGGTTACGATTTTGTTTGTAATTTTGTGTGTATTATTAGTATTTCTACTATTATTAGTAATATTACTACTGTTATTATTATAGGTACTACTACTATTATTATACATACATACATACTACTACTACTACAACTACTACTACTACTGCTACTACAACTACTACTACTACTACTACCACTGCTACTACTTTTACCACCACCACATTTCCTTTATCTTTGCTGGTACGTTTTAAGTTTTCAATGGCATTCCTTGGTCTCTTAGATTTCAGATGGTACAACAAAATAGAATTTCAGAGCTTTCCTCTGCTGTCACAGGCTCGAGTCTTTTATATAATCCTTTCCGTAAGCAAGAAATCATAGGTTGTTTTTTAACATTCTAAAGGCTTTTTTTGTGCAAAAGTTAAGAAGTTTGCCTGAAGCATCTGATCTCTAACAAAGAGTTGGTTTGATATTGAGGGGCGATATGCTCTTGCAAATTTGTAGGAGCTGATCATCTCTTGATATGTAGATCTCTTTTCCAAGGTCCGTTTGTACGTAGGAGAAGGAAACCCCTTTATTTCGAGAGTGACTGCCACATCCACCAACATTTCATTTATTTTCAGAGGAAACAGGAAATTAGTTACTTAGGATATTTAAAAAAATTAAATTTCGTAAAGGATGTGTAATATTGTAAAATGCATAAAATTCAACGACATCGGATGAATTTCGTTGGGTCAGTTTTACAATATATTAGTTCAATGTACCTGGTAAAGAAGTTGACATATAGTGGACCTGAAAACATCTGCTCCGATTTTGAAATTTTATGTGTAGTAAATGTAATGATGTTTTTTTAAATATTGGTTTCTAAGAAAAATTGGATTTACTACTGGGAGTGTAAACAGAAATGTATATCGAAAAGATTTACTGCTGGCGTTTCTTCAGCTTAAGAGACTGAAAAATTGTAATGAAAAATAATAAAATAATTTATAAAAATAAGGTAGGGTCAGGGATTGCAACTGGTCAAGTAACAGCAGCCCCACATATCCAATTAATGATATTAGAAGCATTAGAATTAAATTTTATAAGAATGCGGGTTATTCAAGTTAAATTTAGTAAGACATATCCTGACATTATTTACTTGAAAGGAAATAACATTTTCAAATAATATAGAACCAGAGAATATTCAGTGATACAAGGAATAATAGGTTTTCTCATGGTTTGATCTTTTTCTTAGTGGCCTTGGCCCATCACAATTTTGAAGTCTTGATATTAATTTTTCAATTCCTGTACTGTTTTTATTAAATATTAACTTTAATGGTCCAATCAGTATTTGTTTTAATAGCCCAATTAGTATTTGTTTTCTGCAATTCATAAACCATTAACTGATAATCCTTATTAAATCCTCTTGTGGGTTAGCTATCCAGGATTTACAAAGTTGGAGTATAGCTGTCAATTTTGCATAAATTTCATTTACTATTATTTCTATTATAAGCTAGTATCTATTTGAAATCACACGTATGTACCTGTGAGAGGTGAATTCCTCCCACCAATCAACAAGTAAAGCTGGTCAGTCAAAGTATTTGAGGAAAACT
This sequence comes from Morbakka virulenta, assembly GCA_003991215.1. NCBI lineage: Eukaryota > Metazoa > Cnidaria > Cubozoa > Carybdeida > Carukiidae > Morbakka > Morbakka virulenta. The sequence goes on from RDPX01000371.1 coordinate 294,299, forward strand.
TTAAAATGTCATTCATACCCCTGTGTACGTCGCTTGATACCTACCACCATGCCGAGGACAACGCTACCATGACCCTATCAGGAGATTATTAGTACGGATAGTCACCGATTGTTACAGATCGCCTTTCTCCATTACAATAGTCATAGTATTTTACTAGTTCTTCCAAATTTTGTACTCAGCGAAAAAGCTGTCTCTCTATGACAAATGTGAGCCTACCATTTATATATTGAAATATAGAAAAGCCTTGTAAAGGTGTATTTCACATATCACATATATTAACTTCACAAGGGTTTTCTATTTAAGATGACCATATGATCAGCGCGCATACGACAGCCTTGTATCCTTTCAGCATTTCTAGACTGGAGATTTTACAATCCAAAATTGGCCAATTGAACAGTGAGCGCGTGAAGTGAATTATGAACTTTTCAGTTTTGTCAGAAACGAATCGTGTGGAAGAGAACCTGATTTTTAGAGTGAGATGATTAGTCAAGTACCAACATAATCTGCAACCACCAAGCTGGATATGTTTCTTTTATTACTTTTAAACTTTTTTTTCTGGTTGTATTTCAGTTAGGCAGTTAGAAAGGTTATGATTTTATGTCATGGAAACACACGAAATTGAAGGTAAACAAACCGTAACAGTTTCTGGTTTCGTTTCCAATACAGGAACCAATAAGTACCTGTCTGTAGCGCAGATTTAAAGGAAATATGTTTATGTAAGACAAAATCTCATTACCATGCAAGGGTGCACATATTTAAGAATTTTCGTAAGAAGTGTTATTGCACCTTGTTCATCAAGCGACCTCCCAAAAATAAAATTGGGTTTATGGTTCTGAATTGTCATTTGTACGGGTCTAATCCCAATATCTTCTTTCAATTGACAGAGGGAAAAATAGTTCCCTATCTATCTTCCCAAAATTTAACCTGTACTTGATGAATTTCCAGTATGCTGAATATTCAACAGCACCAGTAAGTATATCCTTTATGTAAAAGTAAGAAAAAATGATTGCCACTCGTAAATCTTTGCTTGTACAAACCCATTTACTACGGAAATCAACCTGATGTTATAATCTCACATGGCAAGTCACCTGTATATTTAAGAACAGATATCTAATCGTCACAAATCGCAGTTTGCAACTATTTTTATTCATTACTGATATTACTGGAATATACTGATGAGGAGCTTCGTTGACACGATACAGCAAACCTAAAAATTTGAATGGTGAAGATTCTCAAAACAAGGTGTTAATGAAGAAAAGACCTGCTGTAAAGAGCTGTTTCGGAAGTGCTTGAAGGAGAAAGAAGGTAATTTGTGTTACACAAGTAAGGCTTTGAGTTCTGACGACTACGTAGTGACTGCAAAAGTTTTTTTAATAGGTGCTTAGAGAGAAAGTGTCGTATTTTTACTTTAACGGAATTCATTTGTATTTTATTACCTTAAAAAATTGGCACGAAAGGAATTTGTTGTAATTTTTTGTGCCTAAAAGCTAATAAAACTAGCTTGATCTGAATAAATTTACGAATTCACATGATAAAGAGTCAAGGGTTGCAAAAATGTTTCCTAGTTATTCCTTGTTGCACTTACTTTTTAACAATGGTCTTCAATCCCAATATCACCCAAGAAAGCCATTCCATTTATTGTTATTCACTGTCTTTTCGCAAGTCGATAGCTTTCACTTCCGATTTGCTTTACTTACCTTTTACATAGTGATTGAGTCATTAGAAGAAAGTCTGTTTTAAATATAAAAAAAGCGCCCCCCCCCCTACCAAAACCAAACATCATTGAGCCCTGTAAAACGTTTGCAACATTGCAAAACATTCTGAAAGACCAGTAACGTTCCAACTCCTTAAGAAAAAAGTTTGAATATGACATTGCGCAATGTTCTTGAATTTTTTTTGCAATTGGAGGAGGAGTAGTAATTTTATCATAGATTCATAGTAGACCCCTAGGAATTTTAGGCGTTGTGATTGTTTGGCTTCGTGAGGAAGAGTTTATTAAAAATGAGCAGGGATGCTATTTTTGGTCTCTTACCTTTATATCGGAATACAACATTGATGAAGAGAATGGCAAATAGGCTTGTTCTACAGATGCCACCCGTCGATCCTGATACGGATCTTGGTTGACCTACAACTTCAATCCCAAACAATTCCAGCGCCTGAAGCATTGATTTTGTCTTTGGTTAAGCACATGCCTTCATCATCAAAATCCAGATTGCTGTCCTTCGCCCGGTTGTCATCAAATAGTTCTTTATTGTATTCGCTCTACAGACCTCACACTTCCCCCGACTCCATCACAACTGTTCCATCTGCTTTCTTAATTGCCTTGCAGGTGATGTTTCTTTTGTTACATGTTAATTGCTCAACCTTTTCATTCATTCTCTGCTGATCTCCCGTATTCGTATGTCCAATTTCCCTGCATTTATCAAAAAAATAACAAATTTACAGCAGACATCGGATCATCGATTAACCTTGTCAGTAACGCGATATGACAACAATTACATGAAATTGACCTCAAGAAAATAGATGTTAAAGCCTTTCCATTGAACACAACATCTGTCAAGGTGAGAGGAAAATTTAAGACATTTATAGAAAAGAAGAAAAAAAGAATGACTGTCGCAACAATATACATGTAACAAAAGATGACGCAGGTTGTCTGCTAAGTTCCACGACTGCACACAAACCCAGATTTGTAAGCTTCTATCTAAAAAGTATCCGGATAAAACCTGCATCAAGGAACAGAGGTCAGTAAAAGACACAGGAGCTAAAATATCATTAAATAAAGTTATGAATAGAAAGAAATCCCCTCTCCCAGTCGCACAACAACAACACAGAATACCATTCCACATGCACAAAGCTGTGGAATTAGAACTACAGAATCTGGAATCATAGGATATCATTAGGTGCCAGATACAGACCTATAAACTGGATTTCACCAGTGGTTGTAGTACCTCGAAAAGAAGGGAATGTGAGACTCGGTGTTAATATGCAAGCAGCTGATACAGGAATAAAGAGAGTTCGATAGCTAATACTGACTTTACAAGATAATATAAAATTGCAGCTAAATGGATTGAAATACTTCTCTGTTAGACCTGGAACAAGCATTTCATCAACTGAAACATACACCAGAAAGCAATCGTATCACAACATTTGCTACACATTCGGGCAAAGGCAAACACACAAGCGTTTAATTTATGGAGCGAACTCAGTTGCTGAAATATTTCAACACACATTGCAAAAAGTAATCAGGGGGTTACATACAAGGAGTTCGGAACATAGCAGATGATATACCCATATTGTCAGAAAGCTATGAGAAACATTACAAACCGTTGCAAAAATGTTTAAAGAGATTAATCAAACACAACGTCGGGCTAAACCTAAACAAGTGCAAATTTTTGAAAGGAAACCTCAATTTTTTTTCGTTTTAACTTTTTAGAAAAGGGAACAACCTCTTCCTAAAAGAGATAGAAGCACTTTTCAATACTGCGACAAACAACTTGGAGAAATTCGGAGTTTTTTCTGTATGGCAAATTACAGTGCACAGGAAACACAAAGGACTTTTCCGCCGTAATAAAACCATTTCAGAAGTTAAAATGAAAATATACCAAATTCTCATGGATTAAAGAACACCAGAAAGCATGTGATAGGATAAAATCTTCACTTTTAAACCATCCAATAATGAGGTATTTTGATATGAATAAGGAGACATTCATTATGGTAGATTTTTGTCCGGTTATTTTGTCAGCCATGATAGCTCAACGAAAAAAGGGAGAAACAAAGCAGAAGTGTTTTTAACAAATGAAAGCAAACAACCACTCAAAGCAACAGAGGAAAGATATTCACAAACTGTGACAAGTCACCATACAAGGTTTTTTAAGCCAAAGGATATAGAATTACAGCAAAAAATAACAGGAAAATTATCCAAAAATGAGTCATTTTTAAGGGAATATCTAGAAATCAATGAATAATGATGATGATGCAATTTATGATCAATAAATAGAAGAGAAAAAATTAGAGAAAGAAAATATCACCAAGGGGATTCCGAAACCCAATAACATCAGCCGTTATTACATAATTATTAAATCTTATGAACATTTGCTGAAAAGGGCGAGTGTTGTAGTAATTACATCATAGGTTGATACCAGATCCCCAGGACTGTTACACATTGTTATTGTTTGACTTAACGAGGGAGAGTAGGTCGACATTTATAATTAAGCAAAGATCTTTTTTCTCTTGAAGTTAAATAAAAATAAAACAAGGATGAAGGAGAAAAAAGAAAGAAAGCAAGAAAGAAGAAAAAAAGGAAGAACAAAAACAAGGACAAGAACAATTACAATGAAAGCTAGCAGCTTATACTGAATGAGCTGGTCTGCAATGGTGCTGAAAATATCAAACTAAATTTGAAAAGATGATAGCTACTGTTGTGGCATTTGGCTTTTTGTCATTGTTATTTATATTACTGATTGCGCCCACTATGAATAATAATGTAGAATTAAATATAAGGTTCAACGATGTTAGTATGAATACGGTTAATCTCAAATGTAACGTAATAACACAAGGAGTGCATTGGTTCACTACTTCTCTGTGCATGGATTTTCAACAACCTTTGGGCCATAATGGTACCAATAAATGCCCCTGGCTAGTGCTAAACTACACCTCTACGAAGATGAGAGGTTTGTCGATGTAAAACAGTACTCTCCTGCGGTATCAATAAAGGCTCAAATGGCTTTGACAAAAGGTATCGTATTTGTATTTTAGTAAATTACAAAATACAAGCAAAGAAAATTCCCTATAAAATGTAAAGCACCACCTTACTTGGTGGATGAAAAAACGTATTGCAGGACAAGTTTTTCACAGTATATACTCTTTTTTTTAGTCAAAGGACTGTTTGTGATCTCTTGGATTTTCTACTTCAATGGACAAAAGTCACATTTGGTATTTTTTAAAAGTACCTATCAATACCATAGGGTGTCTATTTAGGAACACAATAGAGGACAGTAATGAATAAGCGTTCAATTATAAAGATTTGTTTTAAATTTCCTTCTCAGAATGAGGAGACGCAGTCATATTAGATTGAACTAGCTACAGTTATAGAATTTATAAGGAAATAAATCTTTGAAGTTTTTATATGTACCGAATAGGTGCTTAAATGTGCTTCATCATCATGTGTCTTGTTAGAGATAATTTTGCTGGTGAGGTTTTCAGTTAAATTTGCCTGTATTTCAGTTAAATTTATTAAACTATAAGCCTTCGTTATACCAAAAGTACACACACAAAAATTAAAGCCAGTTTTGAACAGTAATATTTAATGACGTCACAGTGCAATACGAAGTATAAACCGATTGCTCCTGCTGCAAATAAAAGGTGTTAAACAAAAAGTTTTTCTTTTGTATAGACGGGTTTCCGATGACGTATTATTATTATCGTTTTCAGTCTCCACGCGGTTTCGTGTGCAAAATATAAACAAAGATGGTGGATATCATTGTATTTCCCTTAATTACTACGTGATTTAATTCTGAAACCATCCATTTTTTAGTGTAATTTTTGCAAGATCTCAGCCGCCACCTTACTCCTGTTTTATCTATCACTGTTTTGTCTCGACTTCCAAACCTGGCTTTGATTATTTTTTTTTCGATACATGAACTTTGACACCGTCTGAAGATATCGATTGTTTTTTTCCCAACCCATCAGAAAATGTTTTCGTTACATCGTCAATCAGCGTAAAAGCTTCATTATTCACAGTATGCTGACGTAAAACCACTATCTGCATAATAATAACAAACTCTAATCGAGCACGAGGGTCCAGAAAATATTTCAAGAGACGTTTTTCTTTTTCTTCTACCGACCTTTTCTCAAAATGGCAACTCATGTTAATCTCACGTAGACAAAAAATTCTGAAATCTCGAAAAGGAAGATCAAGAAAAATATTTGAAAAAATTAAGAGCTTTTTGAAACATTCAGGCAGATTCTTTCTTAGTGATTTCTTTTCACGCCAATATATAAGATTTTCTGTCATAAATTTGAAAGCTTTGGTAGCCA
>RDPX01000371.1:308202-319076 GCA_003991215.1 Morbakka virulenta
ATAACAGGTGAGGCCCAAAGGTCAGATCTTGTTATAGTGAAAGGTGACAAGTTACTAATATTAGAACTTACAGCTGGGTTTGAAACCAATATAGAAAGTAACTTCGATCGTAAAAATCAACGCTAGGAACAATTGTTATCCGATTTATCAAGAAGATTTAGAGCGAAGTATGTAAACTTGAGCCTCGGAACTCTAGGTGTGTTCGGGAAAATAGCTTGATTGTTTTAAAACTAAAGTACCTCGATCTCAATGACAAAACTGTTAAATTTATCATGAAAAGATGGATAGACATTTGTATACGGACATCATACTTTATTTTCTGTATTAGAAACAAAGAATAGACGAATCCAGAATTATTAATCTGGTAACCAGCTGATACATCGTCTCTCAGTGGTATGCCCAAAAGTATCACTATATAGGATGTACTGCAACTAGATTTCACTGTGCTATTTCTTGTCTTTCTGTTTCTAGTCATCTACATCCAGTGACAGCTCAGTTGTGTTGTAGCCTGTATTGAGTAGATCAATTTCATTGTAAATTTTCTGGATGGTTAATTTACAAATAAAATCATGTGAAGTTTAGAAAAAATGAGCAGAACGAGGAGGAGCCATGGCTTAATGGTTAGCACAGCTGCACAATAACAATTAGATTCCGGGTTCGATTCCTCGAGCGGACTAACAGACTCTGGAACTCCACAAAAAGAAAAAGCCATTGGATGGCGTCTGGAAGGGCAGCCGGCCATATATTTTCTCACATACCAAACACAAGTCCCTGTGAAGGGCACCGTCTGAGCCCCAGTTACTGGGGAAAATGAGGCAAGGTTTTTGTTTCCAAGTGCTTCATTTTCTGAACTTCAATTTCTAGATCTTTATACTTGCTAAGTTTCTCAAAAACCTTTGTTGAGATATTTCTATCAGATGGTATACTCATATCAATAAAGAAACAGTTACCGTTTTTCTTATCTTTGATTGCAATGTCAAGACGATTGTCCTGAATTGTTCGATCTGTGTGGGTAGGAAAAGCCCGTAAAATAGTAACATCTTTGCCTTCGGTGACTGGTTCAGTGTGGCGCTCGTATCAGTTTGTGTTGGTCTCTATTGAGTACTCTTTGCATATTTTCCAATGCAAGTATTGACTTACCTTGCCATCCCTGTTCTTATACTCATTTGACGTTAATATTGAGCATCTACAGACAAGGTGATCAATAGATTCAAGTTTTTCCTCGCAAAATCTGGATAATGAATGGGCACCATTGTGAAGGACATTTTTTCTTGGTTATTGCGGGTGAACAAACTCTGATCCTGTGCAGCAAGTATAAAACCGTCAGTCTTTCCTTTCAGTCCAGAGCTGCTCAGCCACTGATGGGCTGCCTTTTCATCAACGTCAACATCTTTGCTTCTCGTCACAAATTGTCCGTGAAGAGGTTATCTTGCCACTTAAGTTCTAACTGTTTAAGTCAACAAATCTTTTGCTTTTCGTTTTGTCTTTTTTGCTATGGCTGTGGGTGTAAGTTCTTCATTTACGTTTTCAATCTCCAATTCGAATTCTATAAAAAACGTATCTGATTCTTTAGAAATAGAGTAAAGCTTTTTCGAATTTTCGTAAGAGTGTACGAGTTGCATTATCCTATCGTCAGTGTTTCCAAGGTATTCAGCAATCCCAATAGTAGATATTTTGTAGGAGAGCTCGAGCTGGATCACGCCCCGTCTTGCTTTATTTCTTGGTACATACAGCCAGTCGACATCTGATTTTAGATGGTGCATTCTATTAGACGTCAATTGTTTCCTTATCTTTGTATTCAACCTTTTAATGGCATTCCCATTTCCAATTAATAACATTAAAACTATAAGTAACAACTAGTATTGCTAGTGTATTTATCGCAGTAATCCGGTTCTTAAAGTTTAGTTCTGTTTTCATAATTGATCGCACCCTTCATAAACACAAGTTTCAAATTGCATTTTGTTGTTGTTGTTGTTTTGTGATTGCTTTATTTTACACATGTAATTTATCTATTATGGAGGTTGAATAAAAAGACGCTAAACATTGTTATGTCTCTTTTTGACACAGTATTAAAACTGAAGGTGTTAAATGATATTTTTAAAAGCAACTCAGATTTGATCTCAGACCCAAATAGATTTCGCAGGATTTTTGCCATGGCTAGTAAAGGAAATTTTTTAATGATGGTACAATGGGTTCAACTTCAATCTTCGATGATGCGCTGAAAGATGCTTTGAGATTGAGCCTATTATTATTACAATTTAAAAAGCTACTAAATGTGGCCTTAATAAATAACTGTCAATGTTTGGTAGTTACAAGATCAACAACATGATTTATAAAATGAATACTTTTTAAAAATCAAATGTTACGTCTTAATTTTCTTCTTCGTCACCTTAGACAATTTCGGAAAACACTTTTCTTAATCTTGTTTTATTGTCCATTAGTATCGTTTTCTGTATTTCGGCTGTGATTATATTCCAGCCTTCTTTTTCTCCTCTCTAAAGCAAATTGTCGATATCGCATAAGCGTATTTGTCCGTATTGTATCATTGTTTTGTTGCATTGGACATGTCATGTCACAAACCCAAATCTGCTTCTCGTCTTTCAGTTCGAACAACAAGTCCGGTCTTCTTGCTGTCTCGATTTTCCGTAGATTGAATTGGAAATCTCAGACACGTTGTGGCTTATAATTCTTCAACACCTGACCTCCCTCCCATCGTTCTTTGTACCATATCTTATCATCTCTGATCAACTCATGTTCTTTGGTCCAAGTTACTGCGAGTATCATCAGCACTAAGTTATGTCTCGCTAAATACTCACTATTAGACAAAGCCATATAGTCATCCACAAGGTGTTACACTGTTGCACCGTGTTCATAACGTACTCGGCACTTTTCACCTTAATTAGACCTCGGGTGGCCTTCCAGGATCTTGTTTCCAATATCTATTCCACCAATGACATGAGTGATGACATTTTACTTGGTTAAAGGTTTTGGAACAGTCAGAGGTGACATTCTTTCGCTTGTTCTTTAAAGCATTTTCTTTTTTGCTCCTAAGATTGATGTTTTTCGATTTTTTCTTTGTTTTGTACCTTTTTAAAGCGCTGATTTTACCCTTTTTACGTCGGCTTTCACTCCTTTTCGACTTACTCACCATCCAGTTGTATTGTCCTCAAATTATATCTCATTCCTACTTCTTCCATTGGTGTTCGCGCTTCAGTCAAAACATCATTTTCTTCCTTCAATGTTTCCCTTCCCCAGGCAGCTTGAATCCATCAATTTCCCGGCTTAGATATGTAGCACAACACATGCACCCTTGTTTCCTTATATACTTCTCCATTGATTTCAATCCTCCTCTTCCATCTTCGTTTTTCAGGTAAAAGTCTCTCTTCTCTTGCCTGTTTTCCTAGCATTTGTTTTGATCTAAGTTCTCTTTTAACGATCTGGTCCAATTCATTCTGTTCTCCATTTCTGAATTTGCAAATAGTCATCGCATATACAGCAACAGGGATAACCTTGACATTAAAGGCAGAAATAAAGTTTGAATGATTCAATTCCGTGTTCACAAACACCTTGACCCTTTTCCCTACTGTGCTTTTAATTATTATTATCATTTTATTATTATTATTATTATTATATTGTATAGTTATTATTATAGTTATTATTATAGTTATTATTATATTATTATTATATTGTATAGTAAATTTCGTTTATCAATTATTACGAACGATTTTTCCACCAAATACATTCCGGTTGAAAAAGGTGTATTGCAAGGGGATTCATTCTCGCCTTTAATCTTCAATTTAATCGTCAATACCTTTTTACAGTGTATCAAGGACGATAAATATACCAACTTTGGTTACCGTGCCATCAAAGGATTCCTTCCGCGCAACTGGTTCCAATTTGCAGACGATGCAGATGCAGTCACCTCATTGGAAGGAGAAAACCAAATTCTTCTGAACTTCTTCAGCAAATGGTGTAAATGGTCAGAAATGAGAATAAAACCGTCAAAATGTTACGCCTTCGGTATCTGTAAAAAGGGTACATTGTCAGTTCAATACAAACCAAAACTCTACTTAGACAACAAGCTTGTACCACAAATCGAGATTGATCATCATTTTACCTATCTGGGTCGACACTTTGACCTCAAAATGACGGATGAAATGCACAAAAAGGAAATAATAAAAATTGTGACTGAACACCTCGTAATCATCGATGGACTACCACTTCATCCGAAAAACAAGTTGAAGCTGTACCAACAATGGACATTATCGAAAATCAGCTGGCACCTGACAGTCTCCAAAATTTCGAACACTTGGGTTAAGAACAACATCGACAACCTCGTATCCAGGTACATCAGACTATGGCTCGAAATACCCATCAATGGTACCCTGTGTGTCATCACCCAATCAAAACGAAAATTTGGTCTTGGGCTGATATTACCATCTACTAGACATACTCAGTGCCAGGTGACATTTCGAAACAAAATTGGCCGTTCACATAACGAGAATATTCGTATAATCCACAAATCCACAGGTGCGGTAAATGTTCAATATGATCAATTCAACAAAACTCGTGAAGCTTTGAAGCAAATTCGCCTGTCGGACGAGCACCACTTAATCAATAACTTAACCACACAAAGTTTAGTGATTAAATCTATATGGAAGTATGCCGACAGTAAATTCATCAATCAGTGGTCCAACGTCATTAGCCACCTCCCAAGGAACATCTTCAGTTTTGTCGTCCGTTACCTAAACAATACGCTTGCAAATGCTACTAATGCAGTCAAGTGGGGAATAGCCAACGATTCCACCTGCAGATTTTGTGATCGCCAGCAAACCCTCGGCCACGTCGTCGGTGGATGTCAATCTGCATTAGANATGATGCGCTGAAAGATGCTTTGAGATTGAGCCTATTATTATTACAATTTAAAAAGCTACTAAATGTGGCCTTAATAAATAACTGTCAATGTTTGGTAGTTACAAGATCAACAACATGATTTATAAAATGAATACTTTTTAAAAATCAAATGTTACGTCTTAATTTTCTTCTTCGTCACCTTAGACAATTTCGGAAAACACTTTTCTTAATCTTGTTTTATTGTCCATTAGTATCGTTTTCTGTATTTCGGCTGTGATTATATTCCAGCCTTCTTTTTCTCCTCTCTAAAGCAAATTGTCGATATCGCATAAGCGTATTTGTCCGTATTGTATCATTGTTTTGTTGCATTGGACATGTCATGTCACAAACCCAAATCTGCTTCTCGTCTTTCAGTTCGAACAACAAGTCCGGTCTTCTTGCTGTCTCGATTTTCCGTAGATTGAATTGGAAATCTCAGACACGTTGTGGCTTATAATTCTTCAACACCTGACCTCCCTCCCATCGTTCTTTGTACCATATCTTATCATCTCTGATCAACTCATGTTCTTTGGTCCAAGTTACTGCGAGTATCATCAGCACTAAGTTATGTCTCGCTAAATACTCACTATTAGACAAAGCCATATAGTCATCCACAAGGTGTTACACTGTTGCACCGTGTTCATAACGTACTCGGCACTTTTCACCTTAATTAGACCTCGGGTGGCCTTCCAGGATCTTGTTTCCAATATCTATTCCACCAATGACATGAGTGATGACATTTTACTTGGTTAAAGGTTTTGGAACAGTCAGAGGTGACATTCTTTCGCTTGTTCTTTAAAGCATTTTCTTTTTTGCTCCTAAGATTGATGTTTTTCGATTTTTTCTTTGTTTTGTACCTTTTTAAAGCGCTGATTTTACCCTTTTTACGTCGGCTTTCACTCCTTTTCGACTTACTCACCATCCAGTTGTATTGTCCTCAAATTATATCTCATTCCTACTTCTTCCATTGGTGTTCGCGCTTCAGTCAAAACATCATTTTCTTCCTTCAATGTTTCCCTTCCCCAGGCAGCTTGAATCCATCAATTTCCCGGCTTAGATATGTAGCACAACACATGCACCCTTGTTTCCTTATATACTTCTCCATTGATTTCAATCCTCCTCTTCCATCTTCGTTTTTCAGGTAAAAGTCTCTCTTCTCTTGCCTGTTTTCCTAGCATTTGTTTTGATCTAAGTTCTCTTTTAACGATCTGGTCCAATTCATTCTGTTCTCCATTTCTGAATTTGCAAATAGTCATCGCATATACAGCAACAGGGATAACCTTGACATTAAAGGCAGAAATAAAGTTTGAATGATTCAATTCCGTGTTCACAAACACCTTGACCCTTTTCCCTACTGTGCTTTTAATTATTATTATCATTTTATTATTATTATTATTATTATTATTATTATTAAAATTAAGACTGGTAACAATATGAAACAAAACATGTTGAACTGGACTCAGAGTGAGTGCTTGGGCCAAACAGATGACTTAAAAGGAAAAACCCTGGTTGGGTTTAATTATCTCGTTTGAACAGCTGGACTCAAAATAATGATATAAAGCCCTGTAGGGATTTAAATGCTTTGGTTCTTCGGTCTTGGTCTGTCTTCTCTTTTTAGCTATTTATGAATACTTTTTTACTTGTTCTTGCCTTTTATCACTTGATAATGTCGATGCGATCAAGCGGCCATTAAATTCAAATAAAGAAAACAACTTCGTCGGTATTCACTTGATTATTTAAAGTATGAATATATTCCTGATACTAGGTATAAGACAAAACGCATACTGGTTACTATGCAATAGGAGGCTTTGTCATGATTCTATGTGACCAGCAAAACGTAAAGAACATAAAGCTTGTTCACACCGAGGATACTAGAAAGCCAATTGACATCCTGAGCAAGACATAAAAAACGAAGAACAAGTCAATAAAAGCACTGTTTAGGAGAGAAGTACAGCAACAATAACGTTGACTAGTAATGGGTTACAAACTAAACCTCCTCTTAGCAAAGAATTATCGACGCCATATTTATGGGGTAAACTGTTGAAATCAGTGTTAGAGATCTTCTTTGATACCATGCAGAGAAAAAACGAGCTAAACAGGAACTTGTCAGTTTGCCGCTGTGTCGAAGACATTGAATCCCAGATGGTAAAAATTCTCAGGAAAACAAATATTTTCATCTCCCTCGATGGAACAACTGTCCACGATAACGAGGTTATATTACCTACTCTCGATTTCAAAACACATCTGAATACGTTGAAAACTTTAACTCAAGACAAATATATTGTAGTTAAGGATTATCCGACTGAGAATAAAATCCCATTTATAAATATCACTTCTACGGTAACGGATGAAGTACGAAATATGAAGGGCTACCGAAATGGTGTTTTAAAACTTCTGAAATACAAGAATTCGGATATGATAACCCTTTATTGCATTATATATAGTGAAAATCGGGCAGCCATCAACCTCACTGCTAAGCTTAATCAAACTTTAAAGGATGTCATCAAAGTGATTAGTTTTTAAAGGCCTATCCGAAAACGGAACGAGTTTTTCAGGTATTTTGTCCAGAATTAAAAGGGGGTCACTGCAGGTTCCTACTAAACACTCAGTTGCGATGGTTGTTAGTGGCAAATTGTTATGAAAGGTTGGTTGCAGTTCATAATACTGTAGTTTATTTTGCTTGGTATCGAGAAGTATTTCAGTTTCTAAAATCTACTAAGTTAAAAACTGACTTTTCATTTGACAGATATTTTTTAACAATTAAATGCCTTGAATAGAGACCCACGAGGGACACAGAAAATATCTCCGGTAGAGTAAAACAAACACCTATGCCTTTATTTCAAAATCATCTTTGTGAAAAGCATATATATCCCATAGAGATTTGTTTTAGTATACAACACGTAACAGGTGTAAACTTTGTGAAAAAGCACTGGGAATGATTTTAAATTAACTCGAAAAATCTTCAATTTACTTAAGAAACCATTTCCCTGATCCAATTTTAATGACTTTATTTGCTGAAGTAAAGGAGCCAATCCTCTTTGATCGTGCAAGTGACACTGGATTAAAATTGGAAGCTGACATTACGGATGAATTCAGCAAGGTTCAAAACGCCCAGAATGTAAAACCAGTTCAATCATAAAACAAATGTAAAACCAATGTAAATTGATACAAAACTTGCATCCTGCTACAATAGACTTACTGCCATCTGTCAGAAATTCCTTCTGTCGTTCTCTGCCATGTACTTACAAGAGTCACTGACATTTTAAGTCAAACATGGCTTGTTGAATATTACTAAACTGATCAGGCTTGAATTGAAACTTCTCTTACCAGACATTTGATATCTAACTGCCAATCGTCAGGCTCGGAGTTCGCATTAAAGTTGACAGTTAAGATTCTATTTTTTATCATTGAAATTATTGAATCATTTTCCTTCTTCAAAATTCAGTCAATTAAAATATAATAATGTCAGTAATTATGATACTATCCTGTTTTTCGTGTATACATTCTTTCTTTACCGATGTCATCCAACATCATAGTACAAATGCTAATTTTGTAAGTAAAGTTCAATGACACTAAAATATTCATTGTTTGCCTATTAATTTGAAAATGTTTAGGATGAGGAGGAATGGTTTTGTCCAATAGTTGGCTAAAGATTGAGAAGGACTCTTCTAGAATGTTATCTAAGCTATCTTATATTTTTATGGTTTCTCCCATCAATAACTACATTAATAAGAATTTCCTCAGGAGATGGGTCGTTAATTTTTAACTTTTTTTTAACTTCGTAGGTATCTAGTCTTTCTGGGACTTGGTCAATAAAATTGCTGACCCCCTTTTTAAAACATTCCTAATGCTCTTGGTAAAGTGATTGTTTTTAGTTGCACCATCCTGTTTGTTTCAAAATCCAAGTCTTTGTTTGTTGCTTTTTTTCATGTTCTTTCACCAAGATGTTTAGGTCAGCTAGTTTAATCATTTTTCTCAGGTAGAGTTTTTTTGTTTCAGATTTTTGATAACAACACCAGGCCTATTTTTCACTATTCCACCTGTATGGTTCGTCTTTTCTAACGGAGTGGAATTTCGTATTGGGTATCTGTTGGTTTACTGACTGTATTATCCAGTCATAGTTATTGTGGGTGTAAGTATTGGGTTCTAGGGTGGTGGTCTTGTAAGAGATGTCTAGCTGGATAAAGGCCTTTACAACAACTCCTTCCTGGGAAGAAAAATTCTGCCAACATTAGTTTTTGAGTGATTGATTCTATTTTCTGCCATTAATTTCCATGTTTTAGTGTCCTTGCGTTGGTATTATTTATGTCCCGCTTGACAACGTTAAACTGTATTTTACCGCAGGTACAGCAGGTGAGTTAATGGCTTGAGTCCAATTCCGGGAGTTTACTGTTTTCATGACCAATCTTGTTTTCCTATTGTACCCTTTTCTGGTTTTCTCTTTCATTAAATTGTGTTGGATCCCTTTATTTTCGTTGATTCCTCGATATCTGTATGCCCCTTGTTGATCAACTCTTTGAAAGTAGTGCTATCATTCAAAGCAATGTATTTTGTAGAGCTCAGTCTACCTTGCTTAAAATTGTTTTAAGCGCACACTTGTCTTAAGCAACTTCCTTGTTGATATCGTTATTGAACTTTTTCAGTGGCTCTAAGCCCCTGCAGCTCAATACTGCATTATCGATGATAATTTTAATGGTCCAAGTAGAAGAGGAATTTTATAATTGGAGAAATTTTGTACCTGTCTAAAGATGTTTTGAATCATGAGTGGGGGAATGGGTTTTAGTAGAGCAGTTTTCAAGTAACTTGTGATTAATTAGAAGTTTGTCTTTGCAACCACAAGAGCTCCTTCGGCAGCTTCTTTACTCTGATGGTAAGATATTGTTCTTATCCTGGAAAAGGTATATTTTTTCTTTAAGGATCAATGTCAATACTTTGTACATTGCGGTAAGGGGTGTAATTGGCCTATAATTCTTTAAATTCTTGGTTTCACCATTCGCCACGTTCTTTCCCCCCAACAGCCATTCCAATATGTTTTTCGGATCTCTCGTAATGTCAGAAAATGACTCAGTTAGCTGCTTGTGTGTTGATGTTAGACATTTAGACAGAAATGTGATATCTTTTCATGCCCAGGATATTTCCATTTATGAGTTAAGGCCTGATTTGATTCTTCCGTTGTGATACCTGCCACGCCTTGTTTATCTATGACTGTCATTTTTACTTCCTTTCTTGTGGTCTATTCAGCATCCTCACTGTGCAAAAACATCAAGTCCTCATTCAAACCTTTATGTTGCCCTGGGTTGTTTTTCAAAAACGTTTCAATTTCTTGTATTTCAAAGGGGTCCCTCATTCATTCATATCAAAAACCAATAACCCGATGCATTTTATTTTCATGGCCAGTACGATCAAATTACAATTAATATTGTTATTGTTATCATTACTGACTCCAGTAGCCCCATATTTTTTATTGATGGTACTGGTTGTTCCCAAAAGATATTGGTCAGAACACTCTTTTTAGGGTTGGGGCGGTTTTGGTGAATCCTGTAAAATATACCTGGTCACCAATGAGTAGATACCTAATTTTCTTCCTCTCTCTCTCTCTCTCTCTCTCTCTCTCTCTCTCTCTCTCTCTATATATATATATATATATATATATATATATATAGGGCGCATATACATAGGGGTGTCCAGCTTAGAGCGAGGTGGATTGAGCTAATAGATCAATCCACGGCTCTTCGCTTTACCCAGATTCACAGACAAGTCCTACAATTTCCTTCCACCTATTTCTATCCTGAGCTAACATTTTCAAACATTCGTGGTCATGTACACAGTTCAAGGTTTTAACATTCATAAGCTCAGGATTCAATTCATTAGCAATTTTAATATCCTTCTCTATCGCCACAGGGAGAGTACTTCTTGGCCTACCTCTAAACTTCTTTCTGTTGTCAACATTTTCAAAATAAAATTTCATACTTTGTTGAGCT
>RDPX01000371.1:319671-362682 GCA_003991215.1 Morbakka virulenta
GAGGTGGATTGAGCTAATAGATCAATCCACGGCTCTTCGCTTTACCCAGATTCACAGACAAGTCCTACAATTTCCTTCCACCTATTTCTATCCTGAGCTAACATTTTCAAACATTCGTGGTCATGTACACAGTTCAAGGTTTTAACATTCATAAGCTCAGGATTCAATTCATTAGCAATTTTAATATCCTTCTCTATCGCCACAGGGAGAGTACTTCTTGGCCTACCTCTAAACTTCTTTCTGTTGTCAACATTTTCAAAATAAAATTTCATACTTTGTTGAGCTGGTGTATTTTCATTCAACCGTAAAACATGTCCAAGTATTTTCCATCTGGCTTCCTGGTATTCTTAATGTAGCTTTTCTTAATTTTCACTTGATCTTGTAAGAAATGTTATGTTTAATACATCATAAGTAGTTTTTGATTCTATTTATTGGAAATTTCTTAGCTGAAAAATAGTTACTAGACATTTTGATGTCTTAATGTCACTATCTTCATTTTTAATTTTAACTGGTCATGCAAGAAAAGTTTCAAGGTGGTACTTGTGAGCCTTAATGTAGTGGCTCTCACTTGTTCACTGGTGATATAAGAATGTCTAACTTTCCAATTCTACAGTTTTTCAGCCGGTATTGTGAATTTCTCAATCATCACAATAATAGAAAGAGTGTATAAAAACTCACGTTTGTGCAGAATGGTATACACGTTACAATTTTTTTGGCTAACAAAAAGCTACACCAAATATATGTATATTTGTGGTGTAGTTCTTCGTATACACATATAATAGCGGTATATAGCTGATGAAATTCAGCAATTAGGCTGTTGACAACAGGCAGCGTTTCATGTCTGTAGGGTTCGTAAATAATTAATGACCATTCATATACAATAAAGCTCTGAATATTCAATGACGTGTGTTTGCATAAGAAATAGTACACAGATACTACAGTGTTTGCGAAGAAACTGTTTTCTGTCAATACAAAGCAAAATCTGTAATTTTGGCTTCAAGGACGTTCTGTCACTGCAGCTAATAGAGATTATTGGTATAGAAACAAAATAGTATGTGGATTGATACTATTTTGGTTGCTACCTTTGTTTTTGTAAACTTCTTTTTCGAATATCATCAGTACAATGTTATAAGTTCATAGCGTACATCTAAAAATTGTTTAAGTAGGAAAACAGAGATTTCGAATCTAAAGCAAAATTTATTGTTGTTACTCCTTAAATTTCTAGCAAGATGAATTATTCTTTATTTGTGGTTTTAAAAACAAGGCAAACATTTGTACGACCTCTTAAACTATGTGGACAATAGCTAATCAAAAAAGGATCCCTTAATAATAGACTCAAGCTGTGGTATTCATAAGGATTCCCCATCTGACTTTTACTTTTAGTGAGAAAGAATAGTGCAACCTCTGGCTCATATTAAAGTTTGACAAGGATTTTGAATTTACGTTGCATGTGTTTGAGGTCGTTTACTAAGAAAGTATAGTTTATAGTCAGCTGGCTATAATTCCCAATTTTTTGAGTATAATTCTGCTATTAAAATGGTTAGTGTACAAAGTAACCAGGACAACAAAAAATACAACAGGATCTGAAGGATGGGGCTTCATTTTGACTTGGTGATACAGAGCGCTTGAACATCATATACATCATGATAAACTTTAATTCTTATACGCTTGCGGATTCAGGTAAACAAAAACAACACAGTAAGTCACAAACATTAAGTCAAGCCACTGGAAAAATAACACCCAACTACAAATTCGATTGGGTGACGAACAACGGAGAAAATGAAGATGGTAATGGAGCCAAAGAAGATCGCTTAGCACGAACTCGTAGAAATACTATAAATGGAGAAATTTTAAAACAATTGAGATTGAAATCAGGAGCTGAAAACATGTTGGAGGCTTTAAGGTAAGAAGCACAAGTACAATTTTTTAGAGATTTTTGCTATGTATTATTGTTTATTTTCATATGATTTGTGCATTATTTGGTGAATATATTTGCAAATTTGGCTATATTTTATTTATTATTGTTTTTACTCTTTTTGTATTAATATTTTTGTATTGTTTTGGTGATTATGAGATAAACTGTTTACAGGAAATCTTTGCCTGTTTTTTGATCAATCACAAAAGAAACCCTAAAGTACCTATCAAAAACACATATATTTTCAAAATCATCTATATATCTTAAGATATCTTGTCAACCCACAGAATATTTTACTTTAATATGTTTGCTTTTAATGTTAATAGCTTGCTGATACATATTTTCTCAGAATTCTTAACACTATTCAACGAGAAAGGATTTTCTATATAATGCCCAATGCTCAGAATCAATGAAATATGTCATTATTTGATGACCTAATTTATAACAACCATCGTATGCTTACATAGGAATGTGTGTGCTTAAACTATGGGAGTTTATTTGATTTAAGGAATTTCTGTGTCCGAAATTAACTTCAACTTAAAAGAGACTAGAAAAATAAATGTCTTACGGATTATAATACTCGTCTTTGTTTTAATTTTCTCATTTGTAAATCTTTATACAAATACAATTTGAGACCTTATGACTTAAAAGGAGTAGTTTTTATAGGTTTTTTGCGTGGTAACTGGACCTCTGTAAACAAAAAAAGCCAGTATTTTATTAGTAAAAAGACTACATTCTTTTAGAAGGCTATTATTCTTCATTTCATGTCTAAAATAAAAAAAGTTAAAAAACAACCAATATACACAAGGTAAGTCGATTCTCATAGCTTGAAATTTGTAATTTTTTACCACCAAGTTTTTTAGATAAAATCTTCTGGTCATTTATTTGCCACAAAATTTTTTTATTTTCAGTTTGTGCTTTTAAAATTTTAATTGGGATCAGATTTAAAACTTGAAGTACGCATAGAGATTTGCTTGTCTAAATTTTTGCTTGCAAGAATTTCGAGCTAATTGAAAACACAATGGATGTATACCACTGCTATTACTACAAATGGAAATAATGTGTTTAAGTAAACATTAGCAAAAGATGAATTTATATATATATATATATATATATATATATATATATATATGTANATCACAATAATAGAAAGAGTGTATAGAAACTCACGTTTGTGCAGAATGGTATACACGTTACAATTTTTTGGGCTAACAAAAAGCTACACCAAATATATGTATATTTGTGGTGTAGTTCTTCGTATACACATATAATAGCGGTATATAGCTGATGAAATTCAGCAATTAGGCTGTTGACAACAGGCAGCGTTTCATGTCTGTAGGGTTCGTAAATAATTAATGACCATTCATATACAATAAAGCTCTGAATATTCAATGACGTGTGTTTGCATAAGAAATAGTACACAGATACTACAGTGTTTGCGAAGAAACTGTTTTCTGTCAATACAAAGCAAAATCTGTAATTTTGGCTTCAAGGACGTTCTGTCACTGCAGCTAATAGAGATTATTGGTATAGAAACAAAATAGTATGTGGATTGATACTATTTTGGTTGCTACCTTTGTTTTTGTAAACTTCTTTTTCGAATATCATCAGTACAATGTTATAAGTTCATAGCGTACATCTAAAAATTGTTTAAGTAGGAAAACAGAGATTTCGAATCTAAAGCAAAATTTATTGTTGTTACTCCTTAAATTTCTAGCAAGATGAATTATTCTTTATTTGTGGTTTTAAAAACAAGGCAAACATTTGTACGACCTCTTAAACTATGTGGACAATAGCTAATCAAAAAAGGATCCCTTAATAATAGACTCAAGCTGTGGTATTCATAAGGATTCCCCATCTGACTTTTACTTTTAGTGAGAAAGAATAGTGCAACCTCTGGCTCATATTAAAGTTTGACAAGGATTTTGAATTTACGTTGCATGTGTTTGAGGTCGTTTACTAAGAAAGTATAGTTTATAGTCAGCTGGCTATAATTCCCAATTTTTTGAGTATAATTCTGCTATTAAAATGGTTAGTGTACAAAGTAACCAGGACAACAAAAAATACAACAGGATCTGAAGGATGGGGCTTCATTTTGACTTGGTGATACAGAGCGCTTGAACATCATATACATCATGATAAACTTTAATTCTTATACGCTTGCGGATTCAGGTAAACAAAAACAACACAGTAAGTCACAAACATTAAGTCAAGCCACTGGAAAAATAACACCCAACTACAAATTCGATTGGGTGACGAACAACGGAGAAAATGAAGATGGTAATGGAGCCAAAGAAGATCGCTTAGCACGAACTCGTAGAAATACTATAAATGGAGAAATTTTAAAACAATTGAGATTGAAATCAGGAGCTGAAAACATGTTGGAGGCTTTAAGGTAAGAAGCACAAGTACAATTTTTTAGAGATTTTTGCTATGTATTATTGTTTATTTTCATATGATTTGTGCATTATTTGGTGAATATATTTCCAAATTTGACTATATTTTATTTATTATTGTTTTTACTCTTTTTGTATTAATATTTTTGTATTGTTTTGGTGATTATGAGATAAACTGTTTACAGGAAATCTTTGCCTGTTTTTTGATCAATCACAAAAGAAACCCTAAAGTACCTATCAAAAACACATATATTTTCAAAATCATCTATATATCTTAAGATATCTTGTCAACCCACAGAATATTTTACTTTAATATGTTTGCTTTTAATGTTAATAGCTTGCTGATACATATTTTCTCAGAATTCTTAACACTATTCAACGAGAAAGGATTTTCTATATAATGCCCAATGCTCAGAATCAATGAAATATGTCATTATTTGATGACCTAATTTATAACAACCATCGTATGCTTACATAGGAATGTGTGTGCTTAAACTATGGGAGTTTTTTTGATTTAAGGAATTTCTGTGTCCGAAATTAACTTCAACTTAAAAGAGACTAGAAAAATAAATGTCTTACGGATTATAATACTCGTCTTTGTTTTAATTTTCTCATTTGTAAATCTTTATACAAATACAATTTGAGACCTTATGACTTAAAAGGAGTAGTTTTTATAGGTTTTTTGTGTGGTAACTGGACCTCTGTAAACAAAAAAAGCCAGTATTTTATTAGTAAAAAGACTATATTCTTTTAGAAGGCTATTATTCTTCATTTCATGTCTAAAATAAAAAAAGTTAAAAAACAACCAATATACACAAGGTAAGTCGATTCTCATAGCTTGAAATTTGTAATTTTTTACCACCAAGTTTTTTAGATAAAATCTTCTGGTCATTTATTTGCCACAAAATTTTTTTATTTTCAGTTTGTGCTTTTAAAATTTTAATTGGGATCAGATTTAAAACTTGAAGTACGCATAGAGATTTGCTTGTCTAAATTTTTGCTTGCAAGAATTTCGAGCTAATTGAAAACACAATGGATGTATACCACTGCTATTACTACAAATGGAAATAATGTGTTTAAGTAAACATTAGCAAAACATGAATTTATATATATATATATTTATGTCTGCTTTGGAATTTAAGCTATCTGGATTAGATTTATACAAGAAAACACATAAAATGCCTCAACTTCTAAATTCAAAGTTATCAGTAAACTTCCATGAAGAAGGAGAAATCAAAGAGACGCAGGAAAGAAAGTCAAAAGAGTCAGAGATTGATTTGTGGTGAAAAATTATGTTTAAAGAACTAGAAGGAATGCTGCTTTGTTGGATATTAGAGTGAAGATGCAGGGTGCTTCAGACATCCAGAAAATTGAATAAAGTAAAGAAGTAATGATATGTAACTGTATGGTAGCAGTCACTGCAGTTTAATTGTAATCTAAAGCTAGTAATAGTTGATGTGGCAAAAAGCGATGGAGTGGAGATGTACTTTTACTACTTTTGTAAAACTGGGAATTTTTACGACCGTGAAATATTGTCCTTAGTTCCTGTTATTGATTAAAACGCAATTAATAACCCTTGCCTTGTTTAAGTGCTCATTTACAAATTTGGTATATTTTGTAAAAGCCCAGGGGGATTATTAGACATTTTATGGCAACTAAAATTTAGCAGAAATGGATTAATGTGGAGACTTCGTTGTTCTACTATTTTGTCACTTATATTAAACGTAATGCTTGGCTAATATTCTGCTGTTACCTAATACATCCACCTTATAGTACGATTACTTTCTCTTCCATCTCTTCGGTTGTAGAGGTAGTGTTTCTCTACTTCTTTTACCATAATAATCTTATTGATTCTTGGTTCTATATAAGCATTGGTTTTTTGTTTTTCTTATGGTTAATATTCATTTAAGGCATAAAGCCACTAAATGTATGAAACTGAAAAAAAGAGAAAAATAGGATAGGTCATGAGACAAAAGTTGACCCTAGATTTGAAAAACTTCAAGTCATATGATGGAAGAAAGCACTCCGAAGCCCCAAAATTCCATAATTTATCCCTCGGAGCAAGATAAATTACAACGAGGAGCAACAACTGCAAAAGAATAAAGATATTGAGAGAAACAAGTTACAGGGGGTGCAAGAAACAAAGCTGGTACCAGTAAGGAAAGCCCATTAGAACATTTTCCATTATTCTACCTATAAAAAAACTGAATGACTAATTCTTTCATGCTAATATATTTATTTGCAATCAATTGAAGTGTATAGAGAGTACCACACGATTTTTATGAGCAATACCACAACTGACACTTATAGAAGTGTCAGTTGCGATTATTTAATTTGTAAGGTTTCTCGTGCTAATTTAAGAACAGGGCATGTTTTAAAAGGCTAATAAAACAGTTTTACCACACCTAAATCTAACAACAAAGTAATAAATATTGATTCAGAACAAATTATATTAAGGACATTATATGAAAAATAATCTACACCACTAACTTTTACACTAACCTCTTATTTTTCGGAGGCTATTATAGGTCAGAGGTCATTTTTTTACCCCTGAGTTGGACTGGTTATTAGAGAGCGGCTCTTGTTTAAGACACCGAGATTTATTACAGGAAATGCATCAGTCATAAATTCATCATTGCACTTTATCACGCAGCTTACAGATTTTATTATCCAACTCTATGTCTCTATAAGGGGTAGCTCTTTTCTACTACTTTTTTAAAAAGTGTATTGATTTTATAAAAGTAATTCAAAAAGTTGGTAAATATTTTTTGTATTGAATACTTCTTTTCAAGATTTTGCTTTTTAATTGTTCACCCCTGTAATATCTTGGTAAAAGGTATTTCACGAAGCAATGTGCGATTGGATCTTGTTGGGTAGAATCGCATCTGAATTGGTACAAGAACGTGTGCATGTATGTCTTTTCGTGTGTGAAATTTTAGGATTTTATAAGAATTAGTCTGAACATAGTTGTATTATATTTTGCTTAAATATACATACACACACACATATATATATATACATTTACATTTTTTTATGGGCGGTAAATCCCACCTTTTAATGTACCCATTAATTTGTTTTATAATTGTTTAAAAAACAGAAACTCGGGGAGGGGGGGGAGAAGGGGTTATTATTGTTTAATAGAAAATCAGTGATGAATTTTTCTAAATTGAATTTCAATGTTACATTTATTAAACCTCATATTTTTATGAATGAAAACAATTTTTTAACATGTTTAAAGTAAGGTGTGGCACACTTTTATCGGTATTCTCGACGAGGTTGTTGTCAGCATACAAATTCAGAATCACTAATTCATAATCACATAATGTTTCATAATCACTGAGATGGATGATAAACAAAATGGATATAGATGTTTACCTTATGGAACACCTGTTCTTGTCTACTCAACAGTTTTTTAAAAAATTCCATGTACTTCCTAATTACAGATAAAAAGAATATAAAATTTCCGCATTACATTCATAATAAGCTTGATTGTATACATTTTTCCTTGTACAGCTCTGGATCAAGACACCAAAGGGCAAGATTTAAATCAAGTTATTTTTTATGACCAAAAGAAAGAATGGGTTTATTGAAGGCAGCCAATCACTTTTTTTATTGTTATTCTAACAAAACAAAAATTCAAGAAAGAATTATTTTCTGTTTCAAAGTGAAAAAAAAGAAAGAAAAGGGAAGAGATAGAAAAATAAAAGAAAATAATCAAATTTCTTACCACCAATCACTTCGTTTATTACTTCAAAAATCTTCCTTTCTAGGAGGACTGGGTGGTTTTGATGTTCCGCCCTATTTTATAAATACGATTATATTCTCCAGTAGTGTTTTTTATCTCATATTTAATTAATTGATTGTATATTGTGGTCAGCTAAGATTTACAAAGCTTTCCTAAAATGAGTAGAAAGCCAAATAAACCTATAAAACTCACTATTAATTTGGTAGTATAATATTTATGAAGAAAAACTCCAATTACAGTGACCTATAATATAACGTGTAGTGAGTAAACAGAGTAGTTTTGGCTATAATGTCATATCTAAGTGAAATTCCAAATATAAACCCTATTGTAGACTTTTTAAAATTTAATTTCCACAATGAAGAGATCCAGCTATTACTGACTGCGTAAAAGTTGTGGTTTTGAACATCATCAAATACTTGATCGTAGAATACATAAAAGGTAAAAGTTTCCAGAGGGACAAAAACAATAAGCAAAATAGTCCAATTATATTGTTATCAAAATAATCAAAACATTTTATTTTTGTGTTCTTCTTTGTTGTTCAGTAGAAAGCAGCTGAGGATTTTATTAGAAAACCCCTAATTTCTTAACATCAGAAAAATATCAGAAAGCAAATATAAAATTTTTCCGATTACCCAGCACAAATTTCATGGTAATTAAAATACACGTCTTTGTTAACTTAAGAGGAATTTTATTTAAGTTGAAAATTTTAAATACCCTTAAAATTGAAACATTTTTTCAGCATCGCCCACAAAAGTAATCCTTTTTTAACAACTTGAACTGTAGATTGATGTAATGATGGTCGAGACCTTTCGATATCAGAAAATTGTTTCTGTTTAATTACCTTTTTACCGTTTACTGTAGCCAAGCACTTAGAAACTTCAAAGAGTTTATGTCTCATCAGATCATGAGTAGATCTGCATAATTGCTTATAAACATTGCAAACACAAAGTTACAATGTCCCTTCTATCCGTTGCATAGCATACTTCCCATGAACTTAAGTAACCTTCGATTTTTACAACTGTCATTGGACAGCTTTTGCCGACGGTAGATGTGTAGAGCCAAGATGCTTCAAATGGTTCGATATCCCTGGTCAGCAATAGCCTGTAAATTGGACACCCCCTGTCTAATTCTAATCTGTTCAGTTAGTTTATCAAGAAAATGTATGGTAAATTGTTTTTTTAAACAAATAATCCCAATCACCTTTTTAACTACTGATCACTGACACTAGAGTACACTTATGCATATTGTCACAGAGTACATGGAAAATAGATGCCATGCCAGTCTATCATAATTACCCTTCATTATCAGGAGGCAATTTTCTATTGTTACTTTTACTGCTAATTATTCTCCTTCTGAGTTCATACAAATAAAAAACTGCCTTTTGAAATTACAATCAAAATCAGAACCTTGGTTACTTATCCAAATATGGTGTTAAATATCAGATTTCTTTCTTTTATAGATGTATCTGTAGACTCTTTTGAGGGTAGTAAGGCAAAGGATTTATGATGGCTCAACGTAAAAGCATTGATAGACTGGATACCTTCCGTTTTCCTTGTAAATATGATTTTTAAAGCAGTTTTTATGACAGTTTAGTGAACTGTGGCTTGGATTTTCTTTAGGAATACAGGATAAAGGCTTATTAGTTTTTTTATTTTCCTTTAGGAGTTTTTTGCTTGTGCTATTGTGCTCTCATTTTGATACTATAACGTTAAAAAGATGATACAGAAATAGCGTTATCAAGTCTTTTAACTTTGGGGGGATATTTGTAGCTGTAATGTCTTTTAAAATAATCCCACTATAAACTGAGTAAACTTCAGTGAATGTGACGTAATATCTTTGTCTTGTCCATTGCGAGGATGAGGACTTGTCTACTCCAAAACCTACCACAAATGTACATCATTCCACTCCAGGGTCTTCAAAGACATTAACAAACTTATTAATAGACTTTTCTGTTTTTCTTTTCTTTTTCTCGTGGTGCGCTTTACAATGTTTTTAATTCAAATGATAGTTTCAATAATTTCTAAATTTTTAGAATATGAAAACATTTTGTCTTTATTGCTTTCATTTTAAATCTTTATTCTTTTCCAGCCAGGTTAACATTCCATATATTCCACTACCAAATGTTGTGTCCTCAATTTACAATGATTAAGAAATGCAATTCATTCATCAAGACCAAATGTGGTACATTTTAGAACGATCCTTGTTGTTGTTGTTGTTGTTGTTGTTATTGTCGTTGTCGTTGTCGTTGTCGTTGTCGTTGTCGTTGTTGTCGTTGTCGTTGTCGTTGTCGTTGTCGTTGTCGTTGTTGTTGTCGTTGTTGTTGTCGTCGTTGTTGTCGTCATTGTTGTCGTTGTTGCTGTCATTGTTGTTGTCGTTGTTGTTGCCGTTGTCGTTGTTGTTGTCGTTGTTGTTGTCGTCGTTGTTGTCGTTGTTGTTGTTGTTGTTGTTTTCTTTGTTGTTGTCGTTGTTGTTGTTGTCGTTGTTTTTGTTGTCGTTGTTGTTGTTGTTGTTGTTGTTGTTGTTTTTGTTTTTATTGTTGTTTTTCTTTTTTTTGTTTTTGTTTTTCATGCTGTTTTTTTCTTGGTCGTTTTTCTTTTTTTTATTGCTCTTCTATTTCTTTNCATTGTCGTTGTCGTTGTTGTCGTCGTTGTCGTTGTTGTCGTTGTTGTCGTTGTCGTTGTCGTTGTTATTGTCGTTGTCGTTGTTGTCGTCGTCGTTGTTGTTGTCATTGTCGTTGTCGTTGTTGTTCTCGTTGTCGTTGTCATTGTTGTCGTCGTTGTCGTTGTCGTCGTTGTTGTATATTTCATAATCATCAAATTCTATGAGCTCCTTTACTGTAAAATATTGTACAGCGTATTCAGCAAAAATTGTACTTTTAATCTCAACCACTTTCTCCCACTACTTCACGGTCAAATTTATTTCTCATGAATTGGAAAAAAGCAAAAACGGTCAATTCCTATAGTATGTTACTGAAAATATGCATGTTTTAATAGTTTTTCAACACCAGTAATTCCCCAAAACCCTATTACTTAATTTTGATTCAGCTGGCTTTTTTATAACCAGAACGAAGACAAGTTATAAGTTATAGGTAATTATTTATTCCGTTTTTTATGCGAAATTTAATTCTTGTTGTAAACTAGGAAGGACTATACATCTCAATTTGGGACCAAAACGACATTCTGACAAAAGCAATTAAACCCCCACCCTCCCCCCAAAAGAGCACCAGTACATAATAACTGTAAAAAGAATTAGAAAAGAGTAATCCTGCTATCCAACGAATCCTGATTGTGTAGATTACTTTAACTATTATGGTAAAAAATAATTTCCAGAACATAAAGGAAAGTAAAAGTAAAACAAAATACATAAAATTCAAACACAAACACAAACAAACTGAATTAAAGCAAAGGACCAAATTGGAGCGAAAGGAGCACGTACGTCAATGTAAGGACATCAGAAGATAATGAAAGAGGGTTTTTTTGAAGTAGATCGGCAAATCAATCACTTTGAGCTTCAGGTTTTCAAACTGACTAATTAGTAAATGAGCTTTGATTGTTGGTACCTGTTCAGTGTGTTGAATCTCCCGTGACTCATTTTTCTTAATGTTGTTATTCTTTCTTTGTTTCTCTCAATGTCTTCATGCAGTTGTTATGCCTCATTGCAAAAAATCTTTTTATGTATCAAGGTTTTTGTTCTCAGATAGGTAGATTGCGGAACGCCTTGGCTTCCTTGTACTTTTCTCCATCAAATGACCCAAATGTTTTTAAGTCTAAGATCAACTCTTATGTTTCAGCCAAGCTTTATTTACTGTCTTCTCTTCAAAGTTCCATCTACTTAGTGGCATTATGCCGTGTACAATTCTTAACCCATAAAGCATCACACCCCCCCCCCCTCGCCATGTAAAAAACGTAAAGCAGATTCAAGAGTAAGTTAATTATTGATATTTTAAAACCCATTACTCCTAAACATGACGAGGCTAGAAGGTATTAGAGTAGTACCTAAAAGTTTTCTAATTATTCAGAAAAAGCATAATGGTTTTTGTGAATAGCAAGGCCAGAGCAAGTAAAAATACCTGTTTTATCTCCAGCTTTGCAAATAAATATTGGACTAAGACAAATAAATTTGTGGTACACACGGTAATTATTTAGGTCACTGAAATTGACTGGAATTTACGTCAGCTTCACTAGTACAAAACATTATTACGCAAAATGTCTAATAAATTTTAATAAAGAAGTTTGAATTCATCAAGCGATCGTAAATTGAATTTTACGAAATTCAAACGCCGTCTGTAACCTTCTTTGTTCGGAAGAGATTCACATCGATGTTTATCATAAAATTTGACACCAAATTTTTCTTTCCTTCATCTGCGGACTGAAACTAGCCTGGTAATGCACACATTTTCTGCTAGACAAAGAGAATCACATTACCATAGTCAAAGTACGGTGAAAAATAAAATTTGTATTGCAAATGAGAATACTCTGTTATACATTTTAGCAAGCAGTTTCAGGAAGTCAATACCCTAGAGGAAGATGGCAACCTTCTCGTGGTCTCTCTTGTGAGTAGCAGCTACACTGTGAAACCAATTGCTATCAGGATTGCGAACTGATCATCGCATTTGCTATGGGTGGTAAAAGGATAACCCCTCGGCCCACTGCAAAAGTATCTAACCCTCGTGAAACAAAATCTACAGTTCATCATCCAAGAAAACAACCAAAACAATGGGAATTTGGTATTGGCACATGGAATGTTCGAGGCCTCACTGCTTACGCTAAACAAGACTCACTAATTAAAGATTGCAACCAATACAACATTGACATCCTCTGCATACAAGAAACAAAAACAAAAGAACATTTTGAAAAATCCACACCAGCAGGATATAAAATCATCCTTTTGGAACAAAAAGAAGCCACTTTTCGCGGCATGGGCTTTATAATAGGCCCCAGACTATCGAGCTGTGGGTATGAATACAAATACATAAGCGACAGAGTATGCTTTCTAGATATTAGCATACCCACTCGGAAAGGTACTCCTCTCAAAACAAGAGTAGTAAACGTATACGGTCCAACTAGCGAACGTGCATCAGCATCACCGGCTATGCTCGAAAAATTCTACTTGGAATTAACATCAGCCATCAAGATACCATCGAGATGGAAACTATTCGTTTGTGGTGATTTCAATTCCAAGCTAGGAAAGTTAACACCGAATGATATCACTGCTGGTTTACAAACCTGTATGGGATCATACAGTATAGGCAAACGTAACACAAATGGAGAAGCTCTCGTAAATTTTCTCACAAACAATGAGCTATTTGCTACCAACACAGCCTTTAAACATCCCAGTAGGCACAGAACCACTTGGATATGCCACATCGCTGATAAAAACCGTGAGACAGGCTCTAAAGCCACTAAACCGGTCTTCAATCAAATTGATTATATCCTATGCCAAAAGTCAGCAACCGCAATCATACAAAATTCTCGATCATACGGAGGTACAGATACCAATTCGGATCACAAACTAGTAGTTTCCAGGATAAGAATCAATCAACTTCATCTGGTCCATAAGCAACGACCAAAGAAACCCGCCAATGAAAAAATCAACATAGAAAACATACGCAGAAACACCGATATCAAATACAATTACCAAAGGCTCTTGCAAATTAATTTGGATCAACAAACTACAGATCCCAATCCCAACAAAGCTCTCTCAAATCTGCTCACATGTATAAAAACCTCTGCAAAAGAAGCAGCTGGCACTGTCAAATACAGCAAAAAATCTAAAACACTCGATCCGACTGTTGTTGAATTATCGGAACAACAAAAATCGCTCCGCCTAAAAATTTACCAAAAAGGTGTTAGTAGAGATACCACTGAGCTCCGCAAGAAACGCAACGATATCTTGCGCCAAATCAACAAACGACTGAAAAACATTGCCATAGAAGAAGCAGACAGCCTGGCAGATGAAATCGCATCTACTGATGACAGTCGTAGAATGTTCAAAGCCGCAAAGAAACTTCGTACCATGAAACCGACACCAGCCATCATCGTCCAGAATGAAGAAGGCAACTTCATGGGCTCAGATACAAACAAAGCACAAATAATAAAAGAATGGTTTCAACGACAATTCACTGATGATACTGACATCCCACTAGAACCATTTGAGGGAAATCCAAGACCACTCAATAAACCGATCACTGTAGCAGAAATAGATATTGCCATCAAATACCTCCAGAATGATAGAGCAGCCGGTCCCGATGACATGAACAATGAGCTATTTAAGTACGGTAAAGAAGTCGTTGCCGCCCCACTTGCCAATATATTCAACTCAGCCTTTGCTCAACATACACCGATTGATTCGCTAAAGGAAGGCATCTTGATAACCATACCAAAGCCAAAAAAACCTCAAGGCCCCCCTGCAAACCTCCGTCCGATCACACTACTGAACAGCACAAGAAAAATTTTATCCACCATTACTCTGAATAGAATAAGGGATAAAGTAGACAAATATACAGGATTACATCAAAGCGGATTCAAAAGAGGTAGAAGCTGTGCCGACATCGTCTGGGCACAACGCATGTTAACATCCGTCGTTCTTGCTAGAAAATGGGACTTCCACAAGATGGGTATCGATATGTCAAAAGCCTTTGATACCATCAAACGCAAACGTATACTCGAGATTCTTATACACGCAGGATGCAATGAAGACGAACTAAGACTTGTGCGTATACTACTATCAGGAACATCTCTTCGTGTTCGAATAAAAAACGCACTCTCCGATTCATTTGAAACCTCCATAGGATCACCTCAAGGAGATGGTTTATCACCAGTATTATTCACATGTTATCTCTCACACGCTCTAAGAAAAATAAGAAATAACTCCATCAGACCAAATCCTCTCGTTTCTTGCCTTGGTATGCCACTGGAAATGGAATATGCAGACGATATCGACTTTTTAGATGAAGAAAAAGAACCTCTGGAAAAATTACAAAAAATTGCTGCAGAAAAACTTAAAGAAGAAAATCTATTTATGAACGAAAGTAAAACTGAGTTTACACACATATATCTTGCCGAAATATCTGAAACTGATCCAGAAGGAACACCTATCCGAGGCTGCGAAAACTGGCGTAAGTGTAAAACGTTAGGGTCCCTGCTATGTAGTTCAGCAGACATCTCTGCCAGATGCATCCAAGGCAACATAGCATTTAAATTATTATCAAAAATCTGGTCTCGCCGCAATAAAATTCCGCTCAAAACCAGACTCAAACTTTATAACGCGTACTGCCTCTCCATCATGCTATATAATTGCGACAGTTGGGCTACCAACAAAGCTATGATGAATAAAATAGATATATGCCACCGTAAACACTTGCGAACGATAACAGGTCACCTATGGCCCAAAAGCGTAATCAGTAATAAAGAACTGTATAAAATCTGCCAAACGGATCCTATATCTACACTAGTAGCAAAGCGAAGATGGTCTATGCTAGGTCATGTCCTACGCATGGACATCAACACCCCCACCCAGAAAGCCCTTGAATTCGCCATATCAGGAGCAACAATGTATAAAGCCAGAATAGGACGCCACTCTACAAATCTTCTCAGCACCATCCGTGAAGACATCAAAAACTCCGGACTTGGGCAACTCCGTACCAGAAAACAGCTCCAGAGCCTAAGGGAAAAAGCAAGAGAGAAGAAGAACTGGAAACGTTTCAACGAAGGTCTGATTGCATCTATGGGATGTCCTCGACTACCAAAGAAGCAGAACACAGAGGATAAGTAAGTAAGTAAGTAATACCCTTCCTTGATTTTCTTATTCCTTCAGTAGAGTTTCAGTGTCTCTTTTAAAGTTAAACTTCAATATAACACTGAACTGACTATTTGGAAATAAGAAATATTTTACTAATAAATATAAATGAGACCCATCCCGGGTACACTTGGTTTCCCAACA
Source organism: Morbakka virulenta (assembly GCA_003991215.1). Lineage (NCBI taxonomy): Eukaryota > Metazoa > Cnidaria > Cubozoa > Carybdeida > Carukiidae > Morbakka > Morbakka virulenta. The sequence continues at coordinate 335,669 of RDPX01000371.1, forward strand.
AGAACCTAGACTTACCAGGTACATTAGCTTAAGACAGGCATTGATTATAATATTGCTTTACTAAATATGCTGCGAATGGAGAGGTTTATATAATAACAAAAAATGCACACTAGCAATAAAATTTTCACATTTACTTAATGATTACTGTTTTTGCATCAATAATTTTAGTCCAATTCTATAGGTTGCTCTATTTGATAATACAAAAACATTTTAAAGTGATTATTATTTAAATATTTTTGTCGCCCATTGGCTCCCTAATGCCACGATTTTTTTTGCGGCTGAGGTCAAAATCAATTACGAAGCTTTCAAATCCAACTTTTAAAGGTGCAGCCATTATGAAATTCGTTTGGGAGGTGCGTAAAAATCATAAATAAACAGTTTAATTAGTTTTTAAAGTAACTCTTTGTTAATTTGAATGTCTTTGCTTTAACTTTACCAGATTAGGGTTGTCTCTCCCTATAATGTGACATTTAACGTCATCATTTAGAGATAAACACTTACAAATTAATAAATGGAGATTTTTGCTCTTTGACGTCTGTTTATTTATTTAAAAACTATCAGTCTTGACAGACTATGTTAGAATAATTGCTCTTCAACTTAAAAAGTTGTAATTATATTTAATGTGCATTGGTGTATTATGGTTCCAATTATATGTACTGAAGATCAAGGGATTGACCTTAAATTAAATTTACTGAAACCAATTGGCTTGATGTTAAACTTTAAAACTTTGGCTACCTATTTTTTGCTCTTTGTTCTGACAATCTTGGGATTACACAAAGGGCAGAAACATAGTTGCTGTTGTATTTTCATTCTCAAGATCTGATTTCTATATTTTAGTAACGCTATTTTAAGAAATAAACAAGACTGAAAAAATTTTAGTCTATAAGCGGGAGCCTAGTATTTATTTGTGCATGCAAAAGTGCATATAGTGTCCATAAAAGTAACTGAGCATTACTGAGAAAAGAAGTGTCTATAAAGTACTTTATGCATAGAAGTGTCTATAAGGAAAAGATAAATCGTCCAAGAACAAGAACAAGGAAAATACAAAGATGTAAAAGCACGGCAATACTTGCTCGAGCTTAAAAAGTGGCATTATTTATAGAGGAATTTCAATATGAATATAATACACTGCACCTTCGTATTTGCCAGGTCCCACTAATAGTAGTCATATAATATTGATTAGAATCTTGTTGACCTTGTTTTTCTTGTTTGATCCTTTGTATATCATTGGGCTCTTGGTAGAATAAACATTATAGTATTATCTGCTCTTTAGGTATACTTATATGCACCTTTTATTACAATTTCAGCACATTTTTGTTGAAATAAAGAGCTTTATTTGTTTCATGTTAATTTTTCTAATCTTGACTTTCTGCAGTTTGAAGCTCAAAACTGTTGATTTGGTAAATTTCCTTTTAATTTTTTATGTGTATTTAATTGCGCATTTAATTATTTATTTTTTTGTGTCTTTTCTGTTTTTATGCCTATACAGGACAAGTATTGATAACAATTTTACTTGTATGTACTTGTATATAACTGAAGCTTTTTTTATCATGTATAAATGTTCATAAATAAATAAATTAAAAAAAGAATAAATAAATATAGCCTTCCCACCTAAACTTTATAGTATATATTTTTCAGTGCTAAAAAACTCTATATCATATTTAATATATGTATGGTTAAAAATAGCTTCATATTTTTGGCATAAAATAATTTGATACAGAGACAGAGTAGGTGCAACATTTTCTATCCAGAAGCCACTGCGCAACCGCAATGTACTTTTCTGTTAAACTGGAATTAAACGGCTAAGCAGTAAAATAAACAGCTTACCATGTGAAAAGTTCCTTGTTCGAGCCTCAACCATTTTTTTCTTTTAAAGTGGCATACTACTAAATTTTAAGGAGGCAACTGTGAATGATTTATCATTTGTCCAACTTAAGTAACTCCAGCAGTCCTTTTTGTACCAGTTGCCTGGAGTCCTAAATTAGTACTCCTCCAATGCATAATATATATATTTACATGTTACTGCATGCCTTAGGTCAGCTTTATGTTGCTACTGGTAACATATAATCCAGTACTTACTACCAGGGACATGTTTAAATGGTTGGCGTAGGACTTTCTGAAACTAAAAACAAAGAAAGCAAAATTTTATTCCATGACTTAAGCGGCTTTTATCTTTTTTGTCTGGCAATGAAAAGAGTAAACTAATGGCGTAGGCTTCCCAGTCAACAAAAAATGTGTGCATCTCATCAAAGGTTATGAACACATCTCCGACAGATTAACCGTGATAAGTCTATAGGGAAAGTTCTCCAAAGTTGTTTTCATTCAGTGTTGCTTTCTAATATCATCTCATACTGATGAAGAAGTCCTGACAAGTCCAATTCAATATCAATGGTATCTCTAACGAAAATCACTTGAGGATATGGACAACTTCAATTGAAAATTTGGTCAACTCCATCATCAATTCCCTTTACTTATTGGCAAGCGCGCTCTTGAAACAGCAGCTTCTTGCACAATTCTGCTTGACAAATGACCTGCAAATAACAAATAGTATATTCCGAAAAAAACTCAACTATTAACATGAATTTCACCTGATGGTCAAACTACAAATAAGATCGATTTCATCATTACATAACGAAAAACCAAAGTGCCTCTAACATCCAACTTCGAGGGTTGCAGATACAATGAAACAACTGTAAACTTTCAAATACTACTTCATAATCACACCTCTATCTTGAAAAAACCCCACAGAAATCAATTTTGACAGCATTTAAAAAGGTATTGACGATATTGTAAAAGACTGCTTCCAAAATCTTTCGACACAAAAGTCTATTGAATGTGAGAATAAACGAAAATTTCTTTCGACCAAAAACATAGAACTCCGAAGATCTGAAAGTGATTGGAGAACTTCTCACTAAACTCCTCAAACAGTCCTCAAGAGAAGCACCAATAACTCAAGTGATAGAGCATTACGATGGTATTAAATTATAGTGGCTCTTCAAAATCATTTGATATAATTTCTCCATTTTTGACTAACGTTACTTTTTGATTTTGCCAGAGTTTTGTCCGAGACAAATTGTTCGTAAATGATAAAAGGTCTTCTTTTGTTGACCAAATTATATTTCAAATTAATGTAAAAAAGGTTTTGAGATAAGGGTTGTAAGAAAGTGTCAATACCAAAAATGGCTGTTTTGCCGAGAACAGCAAAATCTAAGTCAGGTACAAAAACTGACCACAATATAAGTGGAAAAATTCTACCGTCTGGCTAAAGCCCCGGTAGAATCACACTGCATATTTCTCTTAGAAACACTCGAAATCCATGTGGTCTAAAAACATGAGGGCATTTGACTACGGTATTGAGTGTTTTTAGTCTCCTTCAGCCCTGTTATGTTAAAAAAGGTTTAATCTCTACAACACTTTTTACTATATAAAAACTATGCCAGTATATATGGAAAGCCAACACTTACAGATCAATAGGTCAACTTAAACGAACGATCAGACGAGATTTTAGAAATGTTACATCTCCATTCTTTAACTAAACTGTGAACAAACAAAGTGACCCTTTGAGCCTCATGAGAACTGCAGCGTACCTAAAATTAGATAATCTATCCACTTCATCACGGATAAAACCGTACTGATAATGTTTTCTTTTAATCACGTCCGATGTGGTTACCTGTTTTGAAAATAGAGGAGATGTTGTCAGGGTAATAATTTTGTCAGCTACTACGACTTTGGGAACATATTACGACAACAAGAATATCCAAAGTGGCTTGGGTTAAAGCAGAACTTTACACCATTCCATCTATTTACCAAAGTGTACCATTCTAATTACATTAGAAGGAACATACATTGTCATGTGTGGTTCCAAGATTGCCTCATCTGTCTCTAATCTTTAGCTGTATTATAGTAATTGCCAGCCCGAAGTAGGTAGAGAATTCATAGATCGCTATTTTGAAGGCACTAACTTGAATGGTCAGAGGTTGTTCTTACCTAGTCTTAGTATAACAGAATAATAAATGGAGAATGAAGTGAGCTTTTTTATAAACTCTGACGTACTAAAAGGTAAGTTATCTTGAATTTGCAAAGTCAAGGGCTTGGAATTTCGAACTCTACTTCCCAAACAATGATGTAGCAGCTACGATTATTAAACCTAGAAATTCTTTTTGCTTCAGCAAAGATTTTACAGCAAGTTCTTCATATTATGTAAGTTTCACTTTATCTCATTTATAGAGAATCCAAGGACAAAGAAAGACGAAAAGTATTGGAGATGGAGCTGAGTTTTGTCAATTCTAATCTTCAGTTACTGAAAGAAGCCTTGGCAGAAATCAACTGTCCGGTGTTAAGCGAAGGGTAATTAAGGGAAATATTTCTACTAAAAGTCTTTCGTGAATTTTTCTAAACAGGTGTTTAACCTTGTCTTGATAGATCATACATTAAACATACAAACTCTTTAGTTAGCTATAGAAGACTATATCAGTAATTATATCAAGAAACATTTGCCTATTTGTGTTGTTATATTCGGTGTAAAGAATCATTTGAGGTGTTTACATGATGCAATTTACGTGCTAGTGTAGGAATTCGCTAAATAAAAATGTTTAAGAGGAGAAATCAAAAACAAATCCAAAAGAGAGGGTTCTCTTGCTGCTAAATCAGAAAATCTTGTAGAAAAATCAATAACCTGTGATCATGAGCAACAGCAATATTGAAAGCCAACTTCTCTGGGTCTGCAAGCCATATTAGAATAAGTCAACCAGGTCATGTGATAACCATTGAAGTCACCAAAGACAATAATTTTGGCAGTGTGGTACCTTTGTACCGCCTTATCATTGAATTCTGGTGCTGTGTCAATAACTGAGCAAGAGTCAAAAGAGGGAGATAGATAGAAGAAAAACAAGTAACAAGTGGCCTGTAAATGAAACAATCTATATCACATGAAAGTCTTATCTTTGATTTAAATTTTTGTACTCTAACATCTTAAAGATCCTGTCGAAGATAGATAGCAAGTCCATGAAGATGAGTTGTAGTCTATTCAAAACAAAGGTAAATACCGTCAACATGAAGATTCCTATTATTAACACTCTCATCCCGGGTTGTGTTACAGAAAACAAGTATAAAAGGACAGTCATAATAAATGAAAGTTGTCACAAAAGAAAAGTTAGCACAAAAATGTCTGACATCACGGAAAACTAAGGAAAGAATGTTTTTTGAAGGTGACACTTTCTCCGGGTCTGTTTTAAGACAAAACTACCACATTTCAAGTCTACACTCTTGGATGTGAAGAGCGTTTCAGAAGATTCATCCTAATCCCTAACAATCGAAGATCCGTCTGGTGCTGGGCCATTTGTTTGATAACAGATATAGGTGCGACGAGTTTTCTTACATTAGTCGTTATGAGGTTTGCTAGTAAATTCTCGGAAGCATCGTGAATCTTATAAGAAAGCCCTTCTGATGGGATTCATTGTTCATTGTTGAGCTCTGATGCGAGATTAAACTCATAGATTACATAATATTTACAGAATACAGCTTTTTTAAGACAATATCCCTTGGCTTGTTTTTATTTTGATTTTGTGCCTGAACATCTGGTAGATAATTTTATTACTCCGGATACAGGCAGATCATTTTCATTAAAACTAGGGCTAAATTGCCTCTCTGGATAATGTACTCAAGTAGCAGTTGTTTGTAGCTTGACGTTAGCAAGTTAAACAGGTCAACGTAAGGGATTATCTCTATAGTAGACTTCTATGAAGGTGGGGTCTAATGAGGTCATGAGGTGCGTCAATGTTGTCCAGTGAAAATTTAAATAAACTGAAACAATTATTGTTAACTGATTTCTAGTGAATTTTTTTTGCAATCGATATTTGGTTTTATCTCAATAAAGCTTCTTCTCGTATTGTCAGGAAAAGAGCACCTACACAAGAGCCTAAGAAAGACAGAAAACCTTGATATTTGTTGCAGGTGCTGCATTGTTAAGCAGGTGAAACTATTCCTTTGTGTATTTGTGTGCAAAGGTCTGTCCTCCCAGGAATGAAACGACACTATTAGAAAACATCTGGAATGGGGAAAAAACAGTGCAAATTAGAAGTGACAGGTCCGTTTCCATCAGCTCTTTAGATCAGCTCTTTCATTCTATGAAAAGCTGTGTTCCTATTTTCAAGTATACCAATCTGACCGGTAATGCTCCAGTAGAAATATTTTACTGCTGAATTTACTGCTTATACCTAATTGCATTGTGAGGACAAAATTGATTAGAATACAAAGTTCTTAAGTAACTGACGTATAGCTCAATTCTCTGCTACCAAACATGGTTAAACTGATAGACCAATAAGATGTGATCTGGTTCAACAATGCTTAATGCAGTTTTCAATCATCCACTGCACCTCGATAAATGATCCAGACAGGCCAGACTTTCGAATCCTGCTCTAGCTATCAGATCAACATCCATAAACATTCATAAGGTGTAAATATGGAAATAGAATTAATCACTTACCAATATTTGGATCCAAGTTCAGTGTTGTTTGGATTGGGATATAAAGACCATTGACTGATTATCCCCGGCTAGTAACCTTGCTCACATTTCTTTTAAATTTTCCTGATCTTTGTCCTATATTGTTTATTTCTATATGACCAAAGCATATCATGACATTTATTGATGGTATGATGCATTGATGAGATTAAGGGTTGTTCTGTTTTCCAGCAAATGATAAGAGAGAAGTAATGTGAAAGTAATTAATAATTTAGAAAATTACAGAATAGGATAAGCCACCGGCGCCTGGTCTGGACAACCCTTTAAAGGTGGTGTTCATCAAAGAGGCATTTTGGGTTGTATTTTTTTCAAAATAAAAACTGAATTAAATGACTGGAAAACCAACAATAGTGTAATGATATCGATACCTCCCTAAACTGTATATTTGTTAGTGTCACCAAAAAAGTGGATACAGATAATAGCACAGTTCGCTTATGGATAAATTACTTAGTTCTGCAGAAAAATTGAAATAGTGAAAGATTTTAAAAGCTTGGCATAGCATTAAATAACCCCCCCTCCCAACCTCATCTTTCATCGTCAGTTTTACTTTTCTTGCTTTGTTATCCCCTTTTTTTAGAAAAGTGGGCTGAATATTAAATAAACATAAGAAATCAAAAAAGAACGTAGATTATTATAAAGAAGCTAAAAGTGTTACCCAGTAAACTGAAGCAGTATTAAATGTATATTTTTTTTAAGAAAATGGATTACTAATTAAGTCACAGAAAAGAAAAAGATAGAAATTTTCTTTATTCAATTTTCTAGCATGGTTAGTCGCTAGCACATCATGCGACCTAAAATAGTACTAGTCTCCCATAATTTTGAGTCTCATCCTCTCTGGTATTTTCTCTCCATTACCTTGATATCTTGGTATACTATTTTACCTTGCCCATCATTAACATGTAACAAATTCTCAGAAAAACGGTTTAAGTAGCGGTGTTAAAATGGATGTTTGTACTTCAAAGCGTTAAAATTTTTTCCAGGATATTCTCAAATTTTTCTTTATATTTGTCAGCTATGTGACGTCCTAAAGCGTTAGTTCTAACTTCAGCAAAAGTTAACGATGCAGTTGACTCATCTGTGCTTATAAAGCCACCAAAATTTTAATTTTTTTTAAGCTTCCTTATTTGTAGACAATTAAAAATTCCGTTTTAATACTTTTCCATAAAGAGGGAAGGGAAAGATCGGCAAGTGTATTGAAAAAGCATTATCCGCGATAAAAGCTAATAAAAATGCTTGATTGAATCAGCTTAGTATGGAAGAAAAGAAATATCTTATTTTCCTTGCTCACCAAAGCTTCATTTATAATATTTTTGTTACCCAGATTTAATCATTCTCTTGTTTGTCAGTGTCTTTTGGTCTGATGATTACATCGGCCTCTTCTATCCTAATAGCAGCTAAAACACCGATACCTATTGACTTTTAATCAGATTTTTTCAACAAAACTGCAATACAAAATAATTGTCAACAAAGTATAACATTCTGTGTATTTAGACTAAGCTTATCTAGTATACAGGAATGTACTAGGCAGCAAAACTATACTATCAAACTTGCCAGCTGCATTTTTCTCAACCCCTAACTAGATTTTGTCGTCCATACTTGAATGTTAAATGTTTTGCAGTTTAACAGAAACAAATAACTTTGTTAACATTTGTGTAATAAAACTTTACAGCTTGCCAAGAGAAAAAATATCTTTAACTCAAACATGAAAAAAGGCACATGCAAATTTGGTAGAATGGGGTATTCCTGATGATGAAAAAACAAAGATTATATTCATAAAGGAAAACTACGAAATGTTTTATTTCAGCCAAGTTTTTCTAACCAATTAAATACTGCATTGACCAGAATGATTACAGAAAGTACCTATTTATTGAAATGCCAGAAGCCAATCTCACCAGCAAAGAAATGTTTTGCTTATTAAGAAGTATCCATTTGCGTATGCAATAAATTGTGCCCTAACAAAAAGAAAATTAAACAACACTAAGATATTGATGTAGTTAAAAGAAAAAGTAGATGATAGAAATCCTAGTTGAAGTTCATCACTAATAAAATTCATTAATGAAAATAGTGAACTTAATTTGTCACTTTGTAATCAAATTAAGCATGGATATTGCAGCCGAATTGTGTAACTGGAGTATTTAGAGGCAATGTCTCTTTTGTGATATTACCCTTGTTTATTTTATTTTTTATTTTAAGCAATTGACCAGATCCATGTAATACCGTCCTCCCAAAAGAGGTATTTACAAACTACCACAGATAATTATCTGTGGCAGTTTGTACGAAGTGTCTATTTAGCCGTCTGACGGCCTTCAAAACCGAAACCTATTCAACCCGAAGTAAAATTTCATTGGTCGATGTGTTTAAGCCACGTGACGCGGTTCTGTTTAAGCCACAACACAGGGCCAGGGTTAGGGTTAGGGTTAGGAACAATAGGAACAATAGCGTTTCCACTATTCTGCCAGACAACATCTGGTACAAAATGGCCATCGCTCGTCAATGACGGTAGAATAGGATTGGAGATGTCCACCCCTCTGACGGTTAAATAGCAACTGTCTGAAGAGTAAGAATCCCTTTGTAATTGAAAAAAAAATATCCGCAAATTTAAGCTATTGTTTTTTCAAGGTGTGGATCACTAACTATATGTAAATACAAACAAATAGATGCAGAATAAGCTAGAATAATAAGTAGCAAACGGTGAAAACTTTTTTTGACAAAAAGAAGACAAAAAAAATTATTTTTCTCTTCTTTTTGTCCAAAACGTTTTCACCATTTGCTATAGATTTGTCTATGTTTATTTAATGCAACAGTATTTACGACATTGAATTAATTGAGGAATTTTTTGACTTGGTAGATTGTAGGGACTGTTTGCATTTATTTCATCCTAATTTTTTTTTCTTCTAGAATGCTAAAACAATTTCCTGTTATTCCTTTCGCTTTAAAGCAATCAAATGAAATCGATGTTAAAATTACTTTCTTGGTATGTAACATCAGCTCTTAACTTTAATGAAAATATATTTTGCCTCATTACATATGTTAAAAACTAGAAACAATAGTTCATGGTCATTACGCTTTGAAGGAAAAAATGTGCATTAATTTTGATTGAAACTCTTACTGACTTTTTTATTCAGATAAGCCGAATGGTTCGTGTAGGGGTAGTCTGCATCTTTTACGTACAAGCACTTATGGATGAGAAAGCCTTCCAGCACCATAACTTGTGCACTTTTTTGTTTAATTTGAAAACTGCGGCTACTCATTAATAGCTTCTTTTCATATCTTTAAAATGACGTCCAAATATGGTGGGTTAGATGATTGCACGATACTAATAGGAATACCTCTGCCTTGGAACAGTACCTCAGTTGTCTTCCAGTGATAAACTTTTTAACGCTTTTCTCCTTATTGCATAAAACTGTTAATCCGAGTTTCCACCGTTCTGCTTTTTCAATCGTAACCTAACATTAATATCCATGTATTTCGAACGTTATAAAGGTAATCACTTTGTTGTGGCTTTATATTTTACTATTATCTAATTTTTGTATTCATGGTTTGTACATAGGGAACTTTTCTTACAAGAGCATGGTTGTCTGTGTTTGACTTGATTTTTAGTTTGTTGCCAAGGTTGACCTTTGTAATGAAACGAGTTTGATACGACTTCATGTCCTAAAGTCAGTTTACGCATTTCCTTATTTTCCCAATTCAAAGCTTCATCAAACCTTATCTAAGTATTTGTTTTAATTTCTTTGTTACATTTTTAGTTATTTTCTAATTTGCTAACTGATCTCTCCTACTACATTTCCTGAGTTTGAAGGTGACAAAATCAGTGAAATTAGTAAAATTGGTTCAAAAAATTTCAAAAACTTTTCTGTATAAGCTAGCACGTAAAATGGATTATTTTGGCGTTTTATCTAGAATTCAGATTTGTTTAGCCAGCTTATCGTTGGTTCAGGTTATAACTCTTAAACTATAATCTTTGTCTTAAAAACCATCTGTTAGATGCAACAATAAAGGTCACCAAATTTATTATATAGAATTCTCACTGATGCACGCCGAGTATCTGATGTTTATAACTTTGGTCACATTTTAAGGTGAAAAATAATGGTAAATTATCACCTCGCAAAAACTGTATTATGTTGTCTGGAGGTAGCAAATATGAATATCTAGGACTAGATTTTTACTCCACATTTAAAGTTCTTATCGTACGATTTACAGCAGAAAACTTATTCAGAAACTCAAAAGGTTAATTTACTGAAGGGACTTCTGATATTCTACTTGGTTCTAAAATGGGCAAAATTGAAATTCTCAATTGGAAATCTCTCTGAAATCTCTTTGGTTCTTTCACCTATTGTATTTCTGAGACGTAAAACGGCTATAGCTCTGAAAAATCTAACAGAAGAACAATATTAAAAACGTACTTGTTATGTTAAGTATAGGGTCTTTATTTCTCATTAACTTAAAAAGAAAAAAGATTGGCTTTTTTTTACCATTTTCAGTCACACATCTTCGGAAAAAATGTGCATGAGTTGTAATTGCAATGAAAACATTTCCTTTGCTAGAGTTACTTAGTCAACACGTAATCAATTGCAAAATATACTTATATGTAAATTCCAAAGCTACTTATACTGTTTTTACCTCTATGAATGATGGTAGGACTTCATTTTGGAGCATTACAGTGAAGATGCACGCTTGTACAAGAAACAAGTGGAAGCTTTTGAAAATTTACGCAAGGTAAGTTGGCTCTGCTTCCTTTATTAAAAAGTTTCATCTTTCTAAACAACCAACATTGAATAATAATAATAATAATAATAATAATAATAATGTATTTTTACATTACTACATAAGTCAATACTATTAAGGAAACTTTAGCTCACAATAAACCCAGTACTTCCTAACTTTACGCAAATGTCTCTGAAATCGTAGCTAAAATGATACAAATTAGACACTGCCCTTCTTCGAAACTGTATGTATAAAAGATACAGAATTCAGGAATTTAAGTGTTAGCGCTTTTAATTCCTAACTACACTTTGCTAGTAGAATAATTTAACGTAATCATATCCAAATAAGGAGTTGAATTTATTGCTGAAATTTTGAACCATAATAAGTTGAAGACATTGATTTGGGCATAAATTTGTAAAAAGCCACAAAAAGATCAACAGAAATAGTCCAGAAAAGTTTAGAGGATTACAAAAGGAACAAAATGCGCACATCTTTGTGTACAGACAACTTGTCACTTTAGGAGGTGCAAATCTGAATCTAGACCATAGCTCTTCCCAGGTATGACAGGATCCCTGAAAGTATAGAGGAAAAATTCCAGCTCAAAAGTCATTGGTTTCTTTCAACATTTTCCAACAGATTTAAGTATCAACTAATTCAGAAGTCATTCATGAGCAAAGCATTTTTCTCTTTACAGGATCTCCCACCAACAAAACTCAACGATTTTTAACAAAACTGCTGGATTGGTTTTAGACAGAGTTAATATGGTTTGTTATCGTTGTGGCTGTTTAAAATCGATTCCTCAGCTATTGTATTTGCACGTCACACGAATTCTAATTGAACAACAGTTACTCAGTGGGATTGGGAATGCTTCAGCCCGCTAACCAACAGATGTTTTGTACTTTAATTTCATATCTGCTGGAGTACATCAAATTCTGGTTTGGATGCTGTCAACATTAATTCCAAGACAACGATTTAATTCCCCATCTTCCCGTTCAAGCTGATCAAGAACACTACATCGTATTATTTTTGCAAATCTCTTCCATACAGAAAGTGAGGATAAATATTTTGACTTTAATAATGCCATTTAAAAGGGCATTTATGAGGTTCAAAGCAAAACCTCACATTTCTTTAAGTTTAATTATACAAAACCATTACGTTTAATGATAAAATTTATATTATTCCAAGAAAAAATTTGTTCAAAATGGGCATTGTTGTTTATTGATTAAACAAAGAGAACGATCAGCCCACACAGCTTTAAAATAGCTTCAGAGGAAACAAAATCTCTTTTCAAGAAAGAAGAAGTTCATTTAAGAGCTTTTAATAAAAAACCAACTAAGATATATAGATGGAGAGCGTCAGTAGTCTTTGATAAATTTCAGATAATGCTGCAGAGAAACATGTTTCATATTAGCTCTTAAATAATTCTTATGCTTTCAAAGACAATAGATTTTGAAATATCCATCAACAGATGAGTTTTGAACAGAGATTTTTCATTGTCTCTTATGATTAGGCTCATAAAAACTAGAGGATTACAAAAGGAACAAAATGCGCACATCTTTGTGTACAGACAACTTGTCACTTTAGGAGGATGTAAATCTTTGAATAGAGTTTTGAACAGAGATTTTTCATTGTCTCTTATGATTAGGTTCATAAAAATGAATTGAAGTTTGCATTTGTACATTTGGCAAATTATTTCTACAAACTCATGTACAACTGTTTAAGTAAAAGCTTAATCTGCACTTTCTTTACAGTACAAAAGTAAAACAGACTTGAACAGGTTCCAATTTGTCGTACACGAAAGCATTTTGTATACCCTTGGGGCCACATTTTTCCTTTGTAAGCTTTGATTTCTTAGTTAACTACTAAATAAGGTCGTTGCTTTCTATGAGGATTTTGACAATATTATGCGATGTAAAACAGAAGTAAAACAGACTTGAACAGGTTCCAGTTTGTCGTACACGAAAGCATTTTGTATACCCTTGGGGCCAGATTTTTCCTTTGTAAGCTTTGATTTCTTAGTTAACTACTAAATAAGGTCGTTGCTTTCTATGAGGATTTTGACAATATTATGCGATGTAAAACAGAAGTAAAACAGACTTGAACAGGTTCCAGTTTGTCGTACACGAAAGCATTTTGTATACCCTTGGGGCCAGATTTTTCCTTTGTAAGCTTTGATTTCTTAGTTAACTACTAAATAAGGTCGTTGCTTTCTATGAGGATTTTGACAATATTATGCGATGTAAAACAGAAGTAAAACAGACTTGAACAGGTTCCAGTTTGTCGTACACGAAAGCATTTTGTATACCCTTGGGGCCAGATTTTTCCTTTGTAAGCTTTGATTTCTTAGTTAACTACTAAATAAGGTCGTTGCTTTCTATGAGGATTTTGACAATATTATGCGATGTAAAACAGAAGTAAAACAGACTTGAACAGGTTCCAGTTTGTCGTACACGAAAGCATTTTGTATACCCTTGGGGCCAGATTTTTCCTTTGTAAGCTTTGATTTCTTAGTTAACTACTAAATAAGGTCGTTGCTTTCTATGAGGATTTTGACAATATTATGCGATGTAAAACAGAAGTAAAACAGACTTGAACAGGTTCCAGTTTGTCGTACACGAAAGCATTTTGTATACCCTTGGGGCCAGATTTTTCCTTTGTAAGCTTTGATTTCTTAGTTAACTACTAAATAAGGTCGTTGCTTTCTATGAGGATTTTGACAATATTATGCGATGTAAAACAGAAGTAAAACAGACTTGAACAGGTTCCAGTTTGTCGTACACGAAAGCATTTTGTATACCCTTGGGGCCAGATTTTTCCTTTGTAAGCTTTGATTTCTTAGTTAACTACTAAATAAGGTCGTTGCTTTCTATGAGGATTTTGACAATATTATGCGATGTAAAACAGAAGTAAAACAGACTTGAACAGGTTCCAGTTTGTCGTACACGAAAGCATTTTGTATACCCTTGGGGCCAGATTTTTCCTTTGTAAGCTTTGATTTCTTAGTTAACTACTAAATAAGGTCGTTGCTTTCTATGAGGATTTTGACAATATTATGCGATGTAAAACAGAAGTAAAACAGACTTGAACAGGTTCCAGTTTGTCGTACACGAAAGCATTTTGTATACCCTTGGGGCCAGATTTTTCCTTTGTAAGCTTTGATTTCTTAGTTAACTACTAAATAAGGTCGTATTAATATTACAATATTATGTGGTGTCGTTTCATGTGGGCAAGTCTGCGAGAAATATAATTTTTCCCCTTTTTTAGTTTTCTTGATTGTCATAGTCAGCGAAGAAGAACCCTTTGAAATACTTTGAGAAACAACTACTCATTCAGTTAAATTAAAATATGTATCATTAATGTTAAACAAACCGTATGAAGGATTATCACTGAAATGATAAAAGATTAGATACAAAAATAATACAAAGAGGATATAAACCATTTCATTATCCAGTAATATCATTACAAAAGCAAAGGAGCATATCCAAATTTTTTTTTATAGAACTATCTTGGTGCCAATTGGAAATTAATACTCAAAAGTTACAATGTGAAACATTTAGTAAAATGTTTACAACTTGAAAAGGTTGATAATGATATTGAAAACTGCGAAAAAATTTTTTGGGGAATGTTACTGGCCATCAAAATAAAAAAAACTTAACTTTCCCATAATCACTAAAGAATAATATCAATTGTCAAGATTTTTTCTAAATTAATTAAGTTGAATAGCCCAACGTTACACCATGTTCCCTGAGATCATTCCCAACGTTATTCCAACTGATTTTTTCCTCTTTACAATTATTACCAGTTTAATAATTTACCCTTGTTTGGAATTTATATTTTTTTTGCGCATCTTCGTAGAAAGCTTTGGAAGTTAAACCTGAAGTTGGTGGAATTGAATGCCTACAAACCTATTGTAACCAGTTGTATTACATCGAGCATCGTTTTTTTCCAGAAAACAGAAATATGGGGATTTATTTTCAGTGGTGAGCATTTATTGGTTGAGATTTGTAAGTAGTTTCTGTAAGTTCTAACAAAACTGCTACAACAGTACAATAATTTCAGCTTCTCTTGTGTTGTGTCTTGAAAATCACACTACATTGAGCAGCAGAAGACTTTACGACTAAAGAATTTTATACCGCAACAAAGAATTGCTAAGTGGTAGCAACTGTATTCACGCTTTTTAGGTTTACTATGCTCTTCCTATTTGAGTTTGCACATTACTCCTCCCAGGGGTAAATTAAATTGTTGAGGAATTTCTTTACGGATACACTTTCTGATGCCGAGCAATGGCTTTTTGTGGGACGATGAAGTTTTTTCCGCTAAAAGTGATACATATCGCCAATTCTTTTTACCGGTTACATGAAACATTATTTTATTTTTGCCTTCCCTTCGTCTTAAGAATTTTCCCGACTAAACCCTCAGTCTTATATATTATCAAGTCTCGTGCATTTTTACTTTCCTTTAAAATCAGTGGTTTTCTTTCTGTGGCATCAGTATCTGGAGCTACACGTTCAACATCTAATCTTCAGGTAGTAGCCAAACATGAAAGCCATGACTCCTTGTCAATTTATTTCTATTTAAAGCGGAATTGTTGGCTTTCTTACTGTTTATCTAAACTGATTGGAAAATTGGGTAGCAACAATTCAGAATCAAATGGACAAGTCATTTTTCAGCTTTTCCAAAGGTTGTCTTGTCATGTTGTTGACTGTACAATTCTTTAATAAATTATTTTATTTATTTTGGTTTGTATATTTTGTATTTAATTTTGTTACTTTGCGTTTGCTTTCTTCACTGAGTTGCCAAACCTACTAGATACATGACTTAGTAGCATAATAAAACTCTGTCATGAAGGTGAAAAATATCCTATGTATTTCATGTTTTTACAATGTTTTCGACATGAATATTAAACTGATGCATTAACATCATTTTTTAGAATGCAGAATAACTTAAATTCAAACAAAAATTGAACACCAATGAACATCACAAAACAATGTAATACTTCACTGATACTAACCTCTTTTACCTTTCAAAATATAACTAAGATATATAAAATTTAATATAAGAAAATGTTAACATCTATAAAATTCAAAACATATAAAAATTAAACTTGTCCAAGAAATGTTTTTATTTGCTATTAAAGCCTAGTTTACAAAAGCATTGCTCTTGAAAAACTACATTTCTGTGTTTTCATGGGTGGTTTCATGTCAGGTTCCTCTGAAATACAGTTTATTATAGTTCAAACTATTCAAACATTGTTTGTTTTAAATAAGAATGCCTGCCCTCAACCAAATGAAGACATTTCATTAGCAGAGAATTTAATGAAAGTTTTATTTTGCAAACGTTTTTCTGACAAGTAATATTTATGATTTGCCTACAGTGTGATTTTCATTATAAAGGCATCGATAATGAATACAATGAATGAAATATCTTTCTTCCACTTTGCTAGAGAGGAAATCTTCTGAATCTCCTAAAAAGTAATTGTGGTAAATTCTATTAAAAACTTGACTAAAAGTTTAAACCTGATATCGACAAGAATTATACCTCTTTGGTTTGGTACTGGTGCTCTTGAAGAGAGTTGCAATAGATATTTTAAAGCCAGTTTTAATGGTAAGAAAAGAATACTGGATTGTGATAGAAAAAAATATTCTAATGTTAAACTAAACCATAGCCTGCCTTTTTTGACCCTTGAAAATTCAGTCCTAAACCATTGCCAAGCAATTTCTTATCCTAGTTCTTGCGCTATAATCTGCTTTTGCATAAAAGGTTCTTTATTACAATTTTCCTATACCTTAGGTACGATGCTATCAGTGGATTCCCAGCAACTGAGCCATGCATTGCTTTGGAGAAGGTAAAGTTGCCCAAAGAAATAGAAGTTAAAGTGATATAAACTTACAGAGATACTTGCATTTTATCTGTGCCAGGATATTAATACGGCTTACATTAAGCAAGTCAACATTTGGTACTAATCAAAAATTTGAAACGTTTTCTATTGAAGTACAACATAAAGCCTGGTGATATTTAGGTTATGAATAGACATATATGTGTATATAGGTAAACAAGTAGATATAAAAAAAGGAACTTGATTCTCCAAACAGGAGTTATTCTCTTCAAAATCTCATTAATAAAGCTTAAAACAATTTTTGACATGTTAATGGCAAGCATAAATCAAACCATCTAGCATTTCCACGTTTTGTCTCCGCAAGAATCTGAGCATGTATAACAGAAGTTTCTGCAGACTTTACCTATTAAAAAAATGAACATAAAATGTTGTCACCTTTATAAATAGCTTAAAATTAGATCGAACTAAAGCTGCAATATTGTCTAGTATGTAAGATGATCCAGGGTAGACACCGAGGGCAACTTTTTACGGCAGAAATTTGTAGATTTTATTTAACTCGATGTGAAAGCTAACCATGAGTTTTTAAGATATTTTTTTCTTATCTCCAAATGTTGAGCTCTGTTTGCTGGAAGTGCAGTAAAATAGAATCTTCTGATCACAAAGGTCCAGAAGTTTATCATTAGATGTGGCTTAAACGCTTATTTATTTTGCTGAGGCAAGAACTGTTTTTCTCTTT
The DNA here is from genome assembly GCA_003991215.1 of Morbakka virulenta. Lineage (NCBI taxonomy): Eukaryota > Metazoa > Cnidaria > Cubozoa > Carybdeida > Carukiidae > Morbakka > Morbakka virulenta. Next base: position 353,468 of record RDPX01000371.1, read on the forward strand.
AAAGTTCTGCAGATACCTTTAAAAGTAAAACAAGAAGGAATGTAATTAAAAATGCTATACGTCCGTATTCCTAATCGCATAAGAACTAATATTAAATGTATTTTATAATTGGTGTTAGATAATTTTTTGACTGTAAGTTGAGTGAAAAATCGATTATTTAATATTATTTCATATAACAATCAGCAGGGTATTTATTGTTGTTAGATCTTATACTTTCAATAGTAACAATCTTGAAACCATACAAGGCCGTGATTTTTATACTTAACTTGGGTTAGACAAAGGACAAGGTATAGACTGTGTTGCTTCTAAACATACTTTTCAGTTTTTCTTGTATTAGATAGCTAATGTCATTTTCCCCTTCCAATAATAATCAGACCAATGAGTTTCATAAAAGAAGTAAAATAGATCATTTATTTTATTTACTATTTGATATAAATTAATTTTTAAGACCAATAATGCTCCACCAGAGGAACGGAATTGTTCATGTAGGAACAGAATCTAAACTGAAGCAGAGTGGCAGCCAAGAATTTGTAAAGAAAAAATTTAATTTCACTACATTAGAAGTATGGAATTTTTTGGCTCAATTTTTTAGGAAGCAAATCTATCGAGCAGGAAACAGCAACTGTGTTTATTCTTTCTTTTTTGGAACGACTAACACAATTTTTCTGCTTAAACTAGTAATATAAAGGGACTCTTATACCACAAACAAGGTTTATAAATTTTATTTAGATGTTTATCCCTGAATTTATACATTTGTTTGCTCGGAAAACAATAATCTCCAGTAAAGCCTCTTTTTTATTTGAATAGTTCTTTTTAAAGGTGTCACAAAGAAATTGTATTTTTATCAATAAAAGCATACAAGATTCATTTCTATTTCTTTAAAGAAACTGTTTGAAAGTGATATGGGTACTTGTTTGGAAAGAGATTTGCTAGGTGCAGACAAGTATAGAAGAGACTAAGAGAGCAATAGCTTTTAGAAGCTGGAGCAAGGACTGGCATGAACAACAGAAAAAAACAACAAAGAATGTTGACACACAGATGCCAAGTGTGATATGTTACATGCTCATTTATTCTAAAAATTCAAAGAATCATAATGTGGAAACTATTTGACTTCTGTATTAGACAAATTATTAAATATGACAAAGATGAGGAGGAAGGAAACTCACACATCTATAGCTTGTATTTAATATTGTTTTAAAAGTTGAAAAATGGTACTATGAAATTTTCAAAATTTGGTCAAATTCAAATTAAGGAGATGTTAACTCAAAATAGATCCTCTCTGACTCGGACTGGTAGTACCTATTTAGGGTGCCAGCTATGGCCTAAATAGCATGTCTGGGGCACGCAATATAGCAACTTTTACCTGTTGAAAGCCACAGCTAGTTCACTGAAAAGGGATTGGGACCCTACCGAGTAATTAGCTTGCAGTTAAATACAGTTAATTTGTAGTGATTATAATAGAAATGGTGATGGTGAATTATTTGCTTGGATACCTGCAGTGGAGCTTCGAAATTGTTAAAGGAAAGGATTATCTCATCTGGTAACTAGGTTGAGAAATAACGACATTCCATGTATAAACCTTCCAAGAAGGCTTACAATTAATGGCTCTCAGGTGAAATCCAGACAGAAGAAGATCAGAATGACCTGGAAGGTCAGAATAACGCACACAGCAAGAAGGATGGACAACCAAAAGAAAGAGATGGAAAAAATGAAGACAGACATCTTTGGCTTGAGAAAATTAAGGTGAATTGGAGATGACAAGGTCACTGAAGACAACAAGGCTTAAGTCTACTCAGAAGGGGACCAAAATGGACCTAGTATTGAAGTAATGATGAAAAAAGAGATAGCTGATGCTACAATGGACTATTGGCCTGTATCAGCTAGAGTCAACATGGTGAAAATCAAAGCTGTAGCATTCAACGTAAATGTCATTCAGGTCTATACGTCGAGCAAGCATTCTGAGAAGGAGATAGAGCAATTCTATCAGAGGATTGAAAAAATGTGGAAATTCACAAAGAATAGCAGGCTCAATATTTTGATGGATGACATTAATACAAAAGTGGAACAAGTACCAGAATACCTCACAAATGGCAAATATGAGACAGAAGGAAGAAATAAAAGAGGCAGGGGGCTTATTGAATTTTGCAAAAGGGAAGAACCTATTAATCACCAACACGACATTCAAACGGCCAAAAAGTTATTTGCACTTGAAAAAGCCCTGGGGATATTATACGTAATCAAATTGACTGTGTCATGATCAACGAAAGATTACGAAACGCAATAACAGATACGAAAATATATCCATAAATAGACATAGCATCCTATCACAACCCTATGCTTATGCAAATTCAAGTGAAACTGAAGCAAACATCCAGATATATATATCACCCGAGAAGTATAAATTCGAATACCTCTGAGACCAAGATGTGAGTCACAGTAAATTTGAGATCAGAAATAGGTTTGAACTACTTGATGTGGAAGATATTTCACTGGCTGAAGACAATCAGAATTGTATAAATGGTGCACTTTGTGGCGCACTGGAGCCAATTGTGCCCAAGGAGAAGAGTAAGAAGAAAAATCTTAGATGACAGAAGAGATATTAAAGCTAATGGAACAACGCGGGGATACAAAAAGCAGGCCTGAAGAGTATCCTCCCTTGGACTAAGAGATCATCACAAAATGCAAGGAGGCAAAAGAGGAATGGTGACAAGAAAAATGTGCTAAAATTGAGAGGCTAGATGCACTGATTTGACAAGAGGAAATGCAGAGAAAAGTGAAAGAAATAACAAAAATAAAGAACAAGAAAATAAGAAGGAAACGCATAAGAGAAAAGGATGATCAGATGCTCTTTGAAGAGGCTGACTTCAAGAAAATATGGGAAGAATAAGTTGCTGAACCTTACAATGACGTATAAGATGCGTCATTGTAAGGTTATGAAATGACATATGGATATGACAAAGAAATTTTCAAAGAGAAGATCGAGGTAGCCCTGGAATAAATAAAGAAAAAAAAAGCACCTGGACCAAACTAGGTGTCCATGGAGATAATAAAGGTATTAGACAACGAGAATATCAACGTTGTGACAAAATTCTGCAACATCATTTACAGTAAGGGAGTGACACCTGGAAACTTGAATGATTTGTTATTTATGAGGCTATCTAAAAAACCAAAAACACTAAGATGTACCGTAATTCCCACACTTAGTGTGATGAGTTATCTCCTCAAACTGATTCTTAAGCTCATACTGCACAGTAACAAAAAGATGACTGAAAAGGAAATCAGTAACAACCAAACTGGATTTTCAGAACATAAACGAGCTAGAGAAGGAATATTGAACACATGAGCAATCTGTGACTGGTACTTAGATCTGAGTTTATATTGTGTCTCCATCTGTTTTGTAATGTAATGAAGTGTTATTTCTAATTTAGCTTTACTGTGCAGCATAACAAACTTAGTTTTTCCAGATTTCAAACATTTTAAATATATTTGAAAATCATTTAGGAAAGGCGAGAAGTTATAGGAGATATTTAAAGGATGAGTTTTCCCTCAAAGATAGGCACGAGTTGTACAAAATATTTGGTTGAAACTGATTACTCGTTTTCTCGAAATACCTCTTGGGAGTATTCGATGTCTTTTGAAACATTTAGGTAATCATTTAGGTAATCTTCAGCAGCAATATGCAACATAAAAGTAAATTTTAATTAGTCTTATTGAAATAATATTTAAAGTCAGAAAACTTCTATTTTTTTAGTCAATTTTATGAGACCTGGATATCCTATTTTGTTTAATATTTAGGGAGCCGTTTTGTACAACCTCGGAGCACTTTGGTCTCAAATCGGAGCAAAGCAGGTAAATTTCATTTTTGATTGGATTGCAATTTATTAAATGTTTTAATAATTTGGAACATTGGAATTAAATTGTATTGGGTAGAACAGTTAAAGGTATCTATCTTATGAAAACAGAAACATTCGGCTTGAGAAATTAAACAGTTCATTAACCAATGCTTGTACGTTTGACCTACAGTAAAAATACATATATATATATATATATATATATATATATATAAATCCAGTAATAATAATAATACACGAAATGTTGTAGTAATCCATTGCAGTTTGAAGATTGTTAAGACAACATGAAACTAGTAGTAACTGCTAAATTTGTCTAGTTATTTTGTACACTATACTGGATTTATAAACGCTCTGGAAACATTGAGCACTCTTAGTGAACATTGGTATACTTTACTAATACTACTATATATATATATATATATATTACAAAAATACCATGCCAACTGCATATCCAGAATCAAGTAAGAAACACAAGAAAGATTAGGACATAAATCTTTAAATATTGTGTCTGAAGGATTGTGAAATGAATTATATATGAAAAATTCAGATGAAATAATTACTTATGATTTTACTTTAGATGAAAGAATATGAATGAAAGAAAAAGGGTCATGATTTATGTTTTGACATAAAAACGATTAGTAGTACAAAATTTAAATATAACGATTAAAATCACGTTCATTCTACCCCAAAGCTATTTCGTCGCCATTTTACTGGACCAAGACGCCAGAATAAGAAAACTAGAGATTGAATTTGTTTTCATAATTATTGTAATAACTAGGAGAAGATCGAGAAAGACACTTTTTGTTCTTTGGTGAAGAAGAAAAAAAAGAAAAAAATGATTGTTGAAAGCCCGCCACTTTTTGTGATTGGCTGTCTAAAACAATTGATAACTATACACAAACTTTGTTTGTTTACAAAGAGAAGGTGATAAAACTTAAATGTTTCCAATGTTCCTAAATGGAAGGCAATCCTAGCTTTGCCAATACTTTGAGCTTTTTTAGCTCGAGATTTTCACTATATTTTACCATAAATGTGAGGTACGTATTGTTTCATTCTGTCGATCAATCTTAAAAACCTGCGGCCCACGTACGTGGCATCACACGGGCACTTACAAAATAATCATCTAGACATCCTCCTTAATTGAAGGAAGAAGTTCCGGTGAAGTGAAAATTACATTGGGTGCAGGTGCACGATAGCATTCTGAAACTGCCCCGGGAATTTGATTTTTGAATTTAGTGGAAACCCGACCTATTTCGGGTAGTTTGAAGTTTATAGGATAGTTTTGAGCTCCTGTTTAACAGGGTTTTGGAAGCTGAAAATATTATACTGAATAAGTTTGTTTACAACATCGTTAGAGTAAAAGTCACTTAACAGAATTTGCTTCATTGTATTTATTCCTGCTGACAATTTTTAGGAGAACAAATGACGATAGCATGATAAATATAAGTTTTTATGAGGCCAATTTTAAACTGTGTGGAAAGAATTGAATCAGTATTATCATACGTATTGTCCAGCGAAAGTTGGTTTTCGAAACACACTGGTCGTGGAAGAGGTTGAAGTTTTTAACTAAGACATAAAAATGGTAAACAGCCATCATTTTTTTTCAGAAGTAAACATTAAAGATGGGTAGAGATTGTTTAGGTTAATCATAAATTTGGTGCTATTTTGTTGATTTTCGAATGCAGCTAACTCGTCATCGGCAAATCGATAATACATGAGGACATCTATATTTCTTTAACTCAAGTAATTGTTTTTCATAATAGCCTAAAAAAATATTGGTGCTAGCAGGTCCAGTGGGAAGCCCATGGTTACACCGTCAATTTGTTAGCACATAATATTTTCAAAGCTAAATTCAGCTGATTTAGTTGCGAGATTTTTAAGTTTAATAAAAAGCACTGGTTGAAGGACAAGTCCAAGCTATTTTGCCAACTGGTGTTCGGAAGAGCCAATAATCAATAAAACAAGCCTCACCGGAGGACTATCTTTGTAAATTTTGGGTATCCCATACATTCTGGGGCCACAGAGATCCATTTTTGTTATATTATGGTGTATTTTAAAGGTTAGGAGTATAAAATCTCAAACTCTGGATAAACCCCTTCCTTGTTATGATTTTTTGAAGGAATATTAAAAGCTAATCCGTGAGAAAAAAACCCCTCCTAATTTCATAGAGTGTTTAACTAGAACGATTAACAATATGTTTTGTTGAATTTGAACTAAAATTACCACAAGGGTCTTCTTTTAGTTTGTTCAAATTTCCGTTGTGTTTGCTAACGATACTCTTTTCCATACATACGCCGTCAAGTGCCAACGAAAGAGCTATCGATCAGAATTACCGTGATTTGAATTGTGATATTTAAGTGTTGCCATCTGAAAAGTGTATTGGATTGTAGTATTTTTTTCATTGTTTTTCTCTAGGGAAATTATTTTACATGTGAAACTTTAAAAGCCAACCCCAAGATAATAGATGCATCAAATACTGATATAAAGAGAAAATAGGTCTATCGTAAAGCCATTTACTTTATTGGCTTTATTAATATTAGTTCTTTCCGCCGAATATTTGGCTCTTCAATATTTAGTGTTTGAGACAAAAATCAAGAAATAATATTAATTATTCAATTACTTTTGTTAAAAATTTCACATTTATTCCAAGATTTAGGATTCCGGGATTCCATTACTCTACTTTACAATGCCAAGAAAATATGTATCTCTTCTAAATTGTCAAGGTTTTCTCCACTTTCATAAAAATATTAAAACATTGATACGTCATCTAGAATGATTGTATGCAGACTCAGACGTTTTTTTGAGTACTTGTTATGGGAACGATGGGTAAAAAATCCATGCAGAGAAGACGTTAAATTCATGTAATATTGATGTAGGTTATTTATCATAGCGTGAGTCGTAAGGTTTTTCTGAGCTACGTTTCGAGAGATACGTCTCCCATAATCAGGCTAAGAGCCTGAAGATGTTAGAAGTATCTCTCTGTCAGGCCAAAAATTTGAAAGTTAGCAAAGGCTTTAAATGATGAAGATAGAGGAAGCACACACATAAATCTTTTAGAAGACAGACAGATAAAAACAGGAAAGCAAGTTTCAGTCATGCTCATGCAAATGTATGTTGACAACAGAGATCTGGAAGTTCCAGCGGACAGAACAAAAGAAGCCAGAGAAGCACTCTTCCACCTTGAAAAAATTATTTTTGTCAGAGTAAAACCCATGCTGTTGTTAAAAAAAGAAGGCTCCAGGTACTGAACAGATCCCCCACAGTCTGGATAGACATGTGGAGAGCTTTTTAAAAGGTCAGGATAAGAACAGAAGCTAGGACACAGTGGAGTTAATGGATGAATGTTATAGGATGGGCTTTTATCAGAACAACAAAAAAGGACAGAGTCTTAACTGGGTATCACTAGAGCAGAGAAAAAGTTTTAAAATAAGGTGTCCCTCAGGGTTGAGTATTGTCATCTACACCTTTTCTTGTCTTCATGAATAACACTATCCCTAGACTACCAAGAAATGTCAAGGAAACAATCTGTGTTGACGATCTTGCCCTCCACAGACTGCAAGTGGCCCTCAAGGAAATAGCATCCTTGACAATCAATATGGAGCTCAATATCAGTAAGTAGAAGACGGACTACACCATCTTCTCTTTATCAAATCTGAAACAGAAGGTCAGCCTGAAGATTACTTGCCACCAGCTCCATCAAGAAGAGTTCCAAGCTTAACTTGGACTCACTAGAGAACGGCGCATGACTTGGAAACATCAGGTTCAGAAAAACTTGAGAAAAGGCTTGAGAAAAGGTACGTCTTGGTCTGATGAAGAACCCAGTAAAACACATTGGGAGGAGACGACAGAGCAACGAAGGAACTGTATGTCGGCAGGATGGGATGAGTCATAGAGTAAGGCATAGCAGCAACCTTGATTGCTGCCAACACCATAATGGACAAGCTTGACGGAAACAAAAACCAAACCGTGAGGCAAATGACAAAAACAATAGGGACCACACTGATCAACAAGCTGCAAACTATCACAGGCCTGCAAAGCATAAAGAACAGGAAAGACATCAAGATCACGATACAGATGTCAAATTAATTGACACTTGGGAGCCACCTTAAAAACAATAGCGTGGAAGTATCTACCTAAGGACGCCTAAAGAGGTCCATCGTTATCAACGAGAGCAGGTCACGGGAAAGAAAGAACAGTAAACGGCTGGGTACACTGTGAGCCCACTGCTGAAGAACATTGCTTTTCCACCTTGGAAAAAAGTAAGTCCTCTCCCATCATTTGGACCACTATTTCAGGAGTCTGCAGGAAGGAGACACAGTTAGTCCAAGTGAGGAAGGCCATGACATTGAATCATATCTAGGCCAACTACCATGATGACCTATAGACACATGTATAAACTGATGGTTCTGCCACTACAGAAACCAGAGGTGGGAGCCTATATCACAAGCAAATGGTAAAGAGCATTGTGTCGTAGTAAAGGGGACGTTCTCTACCAAGTTCAAGGCATAGGACGAGGCTCCAAGGTCAGCAGCAGAGAGGACAGCAGGGTGACCAATAACATCATTGTCATCTTAACAAATGATCCATCTGTCCAACAGGCTCAGCAAAACCCAAAGCAAATAGAATTGAATGAGCTTCCTGCTGCTCTGGTAACACTATCAGAAAGATCAAATCTTACCCTTTGGTGAATCAATGCAAACTGGGTACGAAAAGATCATCGTCAGGAGCATCATTCAGAAGAGATAATGCCACCAGTATTATCTCTTCTGAATGATGCAGGGCTGACCAAGTCATCATCCTGAGCCTCAGAGCTGGTCAAAACAGGCTAAAAGCTCACCTCCTAAATAAGATGAGGATAGGGAAGTCAGAGATGTCCTCATGCAGCACAGCTGCTATAACAGCAGAATATCTCCTTTAGCACTGCCCACTGCATGGCACTCTGGAGAACTCCAATTGGCTGAAGCAAGCCGAAGCAGCCCTGGAGAAGACTGCAGCATTTGTGAGGCAGACTGTGGTGATCAACAGTAGTGATCGACGAGGACGACGACGATTAAAGTTATCATTAATGTTTTCGTTTAAAACATTGTCAGTGGCTTGATCTAAAATGCATACCATACTAACTCACTCAAATATTAAAACCACTCAAGGAATTTTTCCCCATTATTTTCTTAGCTTTATAGAAGGACCAGGAGTACTCTACCTACCTGCGTAGGTAGGTAAAGAAGTAGAATACAATAAGAATAAGCGAGGAATAATTTACTTTGACGTTTGATGTATCACTGAGTGAACTGCTTGAAGTCGGAAGAATTGAGTGTCCAGTTGAAGTAATCTTTTCCTCAAATTTTATGATTTCTCACATATTTA
>RDPX01000371.1:399246-411597 GCA_003991215.1 Morbakka virulenta
AGTTCCCTCATGTCATCTCCCACACAGTCTTTCCATCTCCTCCTTGGCCTTCCCTGCTTTCTCTTGCCAGGCAGCTCCATGTTCAGCACCCGTTTAGCAATGTGATCCTCCTCCCTCCTTTGCACATGTCCATACCACCTTAGCCGTGTCTCTCTCAGCTTTCCTGCGATGTCACATATCCCGATGGTGCCTCTGATCCTTTCATTTCTGATCATGTCCTTTCTTGTGACTCCAAGGGACCACCTCAGCATACGCATTTCTGCTGTTTGCATCTTCTTCTCAAGACTCTTGGTTAGAGGAGCTGTCTCTAGTCCGTGCAGCATCGCAGGCCTTACTACTGTTTGTATAATTTTCCTTTGACTTTGACCGGTACTCTCCTGTCACACAAAATTCCAGTCGTGCTCCGCCAGTTGCTCCACCCTGCTTGGATTCTTTTCTTCACTTCTTTTGAACAATCGCCACTTTGCTCAATGGTGGACCCGAGGAACTTGAAATTCTCTACCTCTGGGAGATCATCATGACCGATTATAATTGGTGGTGTTTAATATCTTGTACCTAAAAAGTATTTCAAGCCATTTTGATAGTTTTTCTAATAAATGTTCTAGAGGTAGGCATGCTACTACTTACCACCACTGATAGCACTTTAAACGTGGCTCTCTTAAAAGAGACTTTGGTTCAAGGTACCCTTTTTCATAATATTTTGAGGCTAAACAAACCTCCGTAAAAACCCACACCGGTGGCCAACAAAGTTAGTTTCAGGTAGCAGGCTAGCGATAATTCCCTGTCATAAATGTATGCACCACACACATTGACTTTTTGATTGACTAACTACAGGAAAAAAAAGTCTTCATTAAATAAGTAATACTTATGCCATTTGTACATAAACTCTATAATTGAGAGTGTTGTTTAGTTATTGACACACAATTTCATCTCTGTGTATACCTGATAGTTGTCTGGAAGATGTTCGAAGACCTTAAACAAAAACCCCATAGCTTACAAAGGGAATGTTAAGAAAGATAGACAATAGGGAAAGGTGCAAGAGGGGAAATACAGAGGTTGTATCAATAGAGACACCCTTGAACAAGTGTATCAGTTCAAGTATATCAGCAGTCCCACAAGGGAAGAAGGAGGACCTGAAAAAAACGTAAGCTCAATAATGGACATGGTAAAAGATGCGTTCAATAAACATTGTATACTCCTCACCCACAGCCTTAAACAAAGATATAAAAAAACCTCCATATCAAGATCCTTATATGAAATGTGGTTCTTTATGGTTACATAACGAAAAGCATAGAGAAGGCAAAAATGAAAAGCCTTGGTAGTTATGAAATGTGGATATAGATAACTATAGAAAAGGTCATTTGGAAAAACAGTATGAAAACCGAAGAAGTGCTGAAGAAAGTGGAATACTGGTAGAGTCCATTTGGAAAAGAAAATGACTGAATATACTGTATACTGCATATATACTGTAGCATCTAGTAAGTTACGGGCCTCAATATTACATACAGGGACACCTGCACATGCTATAATATGGCACTCTAACAAATTCCATATTATACACATCCATATCAGAGAGCCTTTCAGGACGCTATTCTAGAGTTTCGGTCCTCTTAATAACATGCAGAATGTTTCAATCATAAAAACACTTAACCCTATAGTCTCAACAAATGTATCGAACAACTCACATTGCATTAGGTCATAACCAAAAGAAAATGTGCACCAACAATCGCTACTGGAAAAGCCCATATTCACAATATGGTAAAACAAAAGGGTTAAAGGATGTTGATAGTAACATTCACTCCTTGACCGACAGGGACTTTTAAAAAATAATGCTTTTCTCGTGACACAATCAGTAGGACAGTTGGCACCTAAGATCGGAGAGACTTCTATTATCTAAATGTAGAAAAGAAGGCCATACATGGAATAACACCAATCTAGTGCAACGTCTTGATTTTGTACTTTATCTTCTGCACTCTTTGTTAGCGAGTTTTTATGTTTCCAAGAAAGCGCCGTTGCATTCAGGAAACACTTAAAAGTGCATATTATTCCCTTTCATGCCAAAGCAGTGTACAGATACTAAGGAATAAGTAAGATGGTTGATTAGTATCAAAAGTAACTAAAAGTAGATAAGTATGCAGTGGCGGAGGAAGCCGTCTTAAAGTAGGGTGAATAGAATGTTGGTTTCAAAAATTGTTTCGAACCACGCCCCTTAACTCCTAGAAAAACGCCTCTTTGAAATAAAGATACGCTCCTTTTAGACAGAAAAGGATTTATGATATTATTAAAATATACCTGAGAAATCTCAATGTAGGGCAGGGGATTTTTAATTGTATAACAAATAATGTAGTATCATATTCTGTAATACATTTTTATTATAGCAAAAATGGCGTGCAATGATAAAAGCACTATTGAACAGAAGATATCCCGCTCACTAGTAATAAATACCAATTGTTCAAAGCATTCCTCTTCCATTTTTGCTCGCAAGTATATGTCAATGCTTTTTACCTTGCTGTGTGATTGCTCAAATGATCCTACTGTGACAGGAATGCAAGCTGCTGTCTTCAGAGGTCTATGTAGACTTTGGTAGAGATACCCCAAATCACTATATTTTTCCACGTTTTTCTTCCATCCATCTTTCTCAACAGTAACTGGGAGAAGCTCAAATTTCCAAATAAAGAATGCTCCTTATGAAACCTCTTCTATGACATGTCACATATTTGTTCATGTTTTGTTAACTTATCTTGGCTTTCATTTCATTTGTAAAGGTTAAATGCAAAGAGCTGAACCATTATCTTACATGATTGAAATGAAAACCGTTCTTCAACTCGTTTAAAAGGGTATCCAAAAACGGGGAATAGAATGCTCGCTGAAAAACATTGATTACTGCGGTATTTTCTTCTCAATTCTGTATAGCAATTCGGTGACTGAAAGTTGCATTAAAACTGGTTTTTTACTACAAATATGGTAGGTGCAGCACGCTTTTCTTTGGGCATCAAAGTCTTCATGAATTTCAAAGCTGACGACATTTGCTTTTGGTTTTTCGACGAATTCTGCAAGCTTCTCGTTTCTTAATTCTTTAAGTTGACTGTTGAGTGTCTGGAAACAGCATATCCCCTATAGTCATCTAAATGGAAAACTACCTCCAGTATCCATCAAAGTCCAACAGAGAAGAATGCGGCTAGCCGGACATTGTGTCAGACACGAAGAAGAAGTAGCCAACAAACTTGTCCAATGGCAACCAATGGATGGGCATGGAAATCAAGGAAGGCAAAAATTTACGTATGTAGACAACATATTGCAAGACGCAGGGCTGGACAATACAGCTGAGTTGAAAACAATCATGATGGATAGAGAGTGCTGGAAGGGTTGTGTCTCCATACTTGGGCGATGTGAAAATCGACTAAGATAGATAGATAGATTGAGTGTCTGCGACAACTGCCGTGACTATACTAATATCTTCTCGTTGCAAATACTCCAGTGCATATCTTGTTAGCATCAAACATTCTTATAACTTCAACACAAACTAAAAATAGATCATTCTTTTCAGTAGCCTCCAAAACTCACCGTCGTTGTTTTTTAGCTCTTGAACAGTGACCATCATTGCCTGTAGTGCATTGTCTGCGATATCAGGTTATCTTTTCTTGTTGTCCAGCGTGCCTTTGACACTGATGGAAGTTGTTATTACTTAACCAACCTTGTGTGACTTAAGGTAACTTTTATAGACCTCCTCCCGTTTAGGAGAACCCTCTAATTCTTCCTAAATTGCATTGGTTTTGTTAAAAACATTTTTCACAGGTTATATACTTCTAACGCTTTTTAAGGAAAAGGTAGAGTTTGTGAACGGAACAATGAAAATATAAGGGCAGAGTAGACCCTGCTTTCGTTAGTTTCTTTTGCATTCCGTTGTCCTTTCCTGTTATTTTGCTTGCGCCATCAACCCCTTCTTTATTATGTTTTTTAATGAAATGAACCTTTTCTTAAACTCCTCAAGTAACATTTCCGATAGAAACTTTTATGTTGTCCACGTGCTTCAACGCAATCAAATTCTCACTTATTACATTCTCAAAACATGTCTAATAACAATGGACATGTATGCACTTTTAAGGCTTGTAACTTCGTTGCTTTCCACTGAATAAGATTTACTTTCTATAATTTGTTCCTTTATAGTATCAATCGTAGCTGTTAAAATTATTCTTATCTTTTCATTCTGAATAACATGCCTAAACCATGAGACATATTCTGGATTATTATCAAGCCAATTTCATAGGGACTGAAGGTACTCATTATGAAATTTTATCTCTTTCAGAAACCTGCGTTGATAGATAGAGAAAGAAGATTCATCATGACCACGGTATGTCTCGTCTTGTAAAACAAGATGGCTTTCTACCTGAAGAACGTCTTGAATAATATACCATACCTATTTGCTGTTTTTTCCAGCTCTCTTTGATGCCAGAAAGGCCTCAGAAAAAACAAAAATGGACATTAATTGACACTTTTAACACGAAAAATATTCAAATTTGCGTTTTACAAATCTTCGTGTTTTCCAGGTGGCTTTTCTCCAGTCTCTACATTCCCTTTAAATAAAAACATCAGCCAACATTCATCAAAAAATAACAAGAGATCCACTATTAACCTACTACTTCTAAAGAAATGGATATCAGATCTGCGTGTGATTTACGTATGACCTTAGTTAAGCTGGTATAATTGCCTTGAATTCTCTTTGCTTGATAATGCATGTTAGGCATGTTTAACAGTTCATGTTTGCGTTACCTCAGAAAATTAGAAAAAAAAAATTGGAATGTGATACATTCCAAAATTGGTTTCAACTTAAATATTTTTTGTTCCACTTCTGATTAGTATGTTGCAAATTCTGTAACATTTATGGTTCATACCACACATGCCAAAACTAAATTAGCAAAATATGTGCTTCCTTAATAATTTTCAAGATTCATATTCAGTAAGACGATTGTACACAAGTTATATATATATAATGCAATGCTCACTGCGCATGCGTGGTTTGAGCACTCTGGCAGGATCCCACAATAACTCTTTAAGCTGTGTTTGCTCCGGCAACATGGCTAGAGAGTTATGTCTCAGAACCTCTGTGCTGCACTGATGAGCCCACAAAGGGCGAGACAGTACTGTCTGCAGATTGAGTATATATATATATATATATATATATATATATATATATATATATATACACACAATGGAATCTCTCCATCTCGACTACCCTCTATCCCGAATATCTCTCTATATCGAACAAAAATCTCGGTCCCTTGAACATTTGTGGGTGCTCTAGGCAAAATCCCTCTCTTTATCTAGAACCTCTCTATCTCGAATTTTTCCCTATCTCGAACAAAATTCCTAGTCCCCTGAGCTATTTTCTCTCTCTATCTCGAACTTTATGGAATGAAAGCTCTGAGACTGCAAAAATGATCACGAAAATTCGAAATGGAACGTCAAAAATTCGAAAGTTATTATAAGAATGTCAACATTCGAAAGGGATTTGACAGTTTGTTTATAATGTGTGCGCGGGGTGGTAAATTTTTGTAAAAGACAACTGAAAAATGAGTGGAAGAAATAAAAGGAAGCTTGAATCCAAAACTTTGGTTCAAAAATGCAATATCCTTCGTGAAATTGAGAAAGGAATGACAAACAAAGATGCAGCTAAGAAGTTTGGCGTTCCCAAAAACACGATTTCGACTTGGAAGAAAAATTCAGATAAACTCTTTGATGCACTGGAGAAATCCTCACATTCGCTTAAGAAGCTCCGTGGGTGCGATTATGAAGAAGTAGATCAGGCATTGTACAAGTGGTTTATTTTACAAAGAAGTCAGAATGTCCCAGTCGATGGTGGCTTGCTCAAAGAAAAAGCCATGCAGTTTGCTGAGAGCTTCGAGTCTAGAAATTTCAAAGCATCTGATGGATGGCTGAATAAATGGAAAAAGAGGTATGAATGCATGCTGATTTTCATAAAATAAATTTAATATATTCTCATGTAAATCAAAAAAATATGCTACAAAATTTGTTTCTTCAAAATTTCGATCATACTCTTCTGCCCTGAAAGATGCAATGTACAGGGAACTTGCATTCCATCACCATCTCCTAGGTTAACTGCTTTACCTGTAACAGTTACATCACACTTCCCATAGTGGTCAGCTCGCAGGAAGTAAAAAATCATCTTAGCAAATTTTCCATTTTTGCCCAACGGTAGATGGCCAACTAGTTTCCCCTCTTTTTTGACAGCAACAGCGTACTTGTCTATTAAGTTGTTTGGTTCGACTTCACTATGTAAAGCTTTTCATTAAGAACCGGAGTCCAAATGCTCTTGTAGACATGATATCCTTTGATATGGGAAGTCAGGTCAAAACAAGTTAAGATTGTTATCGGAATTTCCTCAGTTTCTAAAACTTCTTTTCCACTAAATATCAACGCCATTACTCCTTGCCTCTTCAGCAGCTGTGTATTTGATTGACAACGAAAAGAAAATCAGAACGTTCTATTTGAAATTATAAGGGTTGTTCTACACAGGGCAGTTTTCTATCAGTTTTTAACCATTTGCTTCCTTTGTTTTTAGGCACTTGATTTCGTTAAAAGTGATTGGTGGCGAAAGCAAATCCGTCACAGAAGACATGACCAGTTCTTGGAATGAGACAACGCTCCCAACAATTCTATCCAATTACAAGATGGAAGACATATTTAACGCCGATGAATTCGGGTTGCTTTATCAATGAACCCCGAATAAAACCTACGAACTTAAAGATGAAAAGTTCTCAGGAGGGAAAAACAGCAAAGTGCGATTGACTGGCATGGCGGCAGCAAACGCAACTGGGGAAAAGCTACCTATGCTGGTCATAGGGAAGTCTAAAAATCCACGGTGTTTCAAGAAGATAAAACACTTCCCCTGCGACTATAAATCTCAGAAAAAGAGCTGGATGGACATTCAAATCTTTGAAGAATGGGTAAGAAAACTTGACCGAAAGTTTGGTGCTGAAAAACGGAAAATCGCGCTCATAATCGATAACTGCCCAGCCCATCCGTCCATTCAGGGTCTTACCAATATCCAGCTTGTTTTTTTACCGCCAAACACGACCTCCGTCTTACAACCCATGGATCAAGGTGTGATTCGTAGTTTAAAGGCGCATTATCGTGGAAGAGTCGTACGGAAGCTTTGTCGGGCGATTGAGAAAAAGGAATCTATGCCAAAGCTCTCCATCTTAGAAGCCATGAAAATCTTAGCAGATTCGTGGAATGTTGTATCTGAGAGAACGGTCGTAAATTGTTTCATAAAAGCTGGTATAACTCCACAAGCTCAGCAAGCTGCACTTGACGATACCGATGACCCTTTCAAGGATCTCGAGGACAACCTTGAACGACTTCGAAATTCCAATTCATCCATGGTGCCAGAAGATATAACAGCCACATCTCTTGTAAGTGTAGATGACGACGTTGTTACGACTGCTCCCGAAATTTCTGAAGCTGATATAATCGCGATGGTTCGAAATGATGTGAATGAAGAAAGTGAGGATGAAATCGAAGAAATTTCAGAGGAGATTGTCGGAATCGTATACGAAAAGCCGTCGAGATCTGAAGTTGAAACTGCATTAGATGTCTTGAAAGACAGTGCGATGTATTGTGATGAAGGGATAGAGATGAAAAAGCTTATCTTACAGTTGGAAAAGCTTTGTGAAAACGAGAGATTACAATCTTTGAATCAAGGAGACATAAGAGATTTTATGCGTTAAAGTACTTCCTGTGTTGCGAATTTTTATAATTTTTATAATTTTTATAATTTGATAAGTTTAAAGAAAAATATGAGTTAATACATATTTTCTGTCTTTTCTACACCCTAACCGTTTTTTAAGACTGAAATATAATTTTTAAAGCGAACTTTCTTTATCTCGAACTTTCTCTATCTCGAACAAATTTTTCGGTCCCTTGGGAGTTCGAGATAGAGAGATTCTACTGTATATATATATATATATATATATATATAAAGTAAAAGGAGCAGTTCAACTCATAAAAAATAAAAAGGCTCCAGGAATTAACATCTTTAGGAGGAAACTACTGAAACACGGTCGAGAAGCCATTATTACAGAACTGGAGGCTCTTTTCATCAGGTTTGGGAAGAGGAATACTTTCCTACAGAGTAGAGTCAAGGTCTCATATTGAAACTTGCGAAGAATGATGACTTCAGAAATCGTAACAACTGGAGAGGCATTCTGTCAGTGCCAGGGCAAATTGTTCAATGGAGTGCTTTTGAAGAGGCTCGAAACGGAAGTAGATAATTCCCTGAGCGAAGAACAGGCAAGTTGTAGAGAAGGCAGGCCATGCAGCTAATAAATATTTACTCTACGAAATATTGTCGAACAAAGCCTGGAATTTCAAAAGGGGTTAAAAATAAACTTTATTGATTTTCAGAAGGCCTTGGAGTTTTCATAAGTATGGAAAATTCTAGCACATCATCTAATTCCAGATAAATATATTAGCATAATGAAAGCCCTGGATGCCAGCCCAACATGAACAAGTCAAGAAATATCTTCCAACCTACAAAACAAGAGCAGCAAAATTGGGCTACTAATTAAAGGAGCAAATATTAATCAATCAATAATCATTAACCAAATAGCACTGGAATCGGGAGACAAGTTGTCCTACCTCGACAGTTTCCTCAAGCACACAGGCGGTCTGGAAACAGATGTCACAGCCAGATTGCGAAAGCTACCGTAGCCTATCAGAGGTCAAACAAACTTTTGTAAACAAAACCGATGTTGCTTCCGGTCAAGTTAGAGATTCACATGTCAATAGTAGTGACAACATCAATCTACGCCTGTGAGAGGCTGGAGGCTTGGGAGAGTTCCTCAACGCAACCTGCAAAGAATATTGGACATAGGTTGGAGAAACCATATAACATACGAAGAAGTATTGAAAAGATCATACCAGAAAACAACTTCGTCAGATATTGGCTGAGAAATGCTGTAGATTAACAGAACACGTTCTTTGCTTACCGTATATGAGACCTTCACACCAAGCTTATACAGGAGACCAGCAGGAGGTCACGGAAAACAAGGCAGAACCAAAAAGACCTGGAGGTCAACATTCGGAGAAGACGTGAAAGCCAGAAATATCAAGACAGCAAATGCACATGTTGTGTCTGAAAGCCGTGTTCTCTGGCGCTGCCTTGCTACTCGATGTCTACTTACACTTACATGCCCTTTGGGCCTAAGTCCTAAGTGTAAATAAGCGGAAAACGTAATTGCAGTGATAAAATTCCATAAAGCTGCTATGTGTGGAGGAAATATTTAACCTCCTCTTTTTCGGAAGTGAGTATTTAGATATTGAATCACAAGTTTTATGAAACAATAAAGGCACAGAGTGACACATGAAATGCCGGGAAGTGATATATGAAAATGAAGCGATTTCAAGATTCAACATATGAACAAAGACCAAAGAGGAACACTTCGAAACAACGTCAACGAAAACTTAAATTTTTGAGCAGAGGACCACTGCTTCCTATAAACTATTTTCTCTTCAAACTGTACGAAAGCGAGTTTAAAGGCTGAAGACAGACCAACCTTTACCCTAAACATTCGTGACGTTTTCAGCAAATCTAAATTACCATATTTTTAAAAAAGTGTGGGGTGTTCACCCCTACCAATACACGCCTGTCCCCAGCACTGTAAGTATGCAATCAACACAAAGTGCTTCTTGATATTCAAGTTTTAATTTTTTAGAAAAAATTAAAATTTGTTCACAGTAATAAAATAACTCTCCACTTGGAAACCAATGTCATACCTAATGTATTAATCACTATAACGCTTAGAATATGAATGTAGTGTCTTGTACCATAGTAAAGTAAACGAATGGCAGATGACAAAAGAGTTTCAATTGTGTATCCAAATACAAGATATACTAGTAGGTCCTAATTTAAATCCTCTATACACAAAAACAGTCCTTTTAACAAGTGTTTTCTACTGATCTCCATACAAATAAATAAAAGTTTAAGCACATCATTATGTTTCTTACCACCGTCAGCGTATTCGTGGCCATAAAGGTCTGGCACTATTAAGACATAATCTGCCCTCCAAACCCTGCAACTTAGTTCTAATTATCCCACAAATATTTCAAATAGAATATGATGCAAAAAGAAAGAACAATTTTTCATCCCCCAAAATAGCTGTTAACCAAAATTTCAAAAGTCAAAATAGAAAACCGAGCCCTACTGTCAGATTTTTTTTCTTTTCTTTTTTTTTATTTACTGGTGAGTCACCACACATCAAGGCTAAAAGCCACTCGAGGACGAGGGTTGATGAGATGGATAGGCTGACAGGTGGATGATGATAAGTATTGTGAAAGGGACGCAAAATATAAATGAATAAAATTTGATGACTTATAAGGTGATTTTTTTCATGTTGTCCTGGCTCTAAGTTTCCGATTCACTTTTAATCTATTGTAAGTTGATCATTGCTCTAGTGAAGGTTTATGGAGGTTAGAAAATTCTTTTTATAAAATAATTCAATAAAAAGCTGTCTTGACAGTAGTATTTAGTCAGATGCATACTGCAATTTCTTCTAGAGTGTATATTATATTTGGAATTACAAAACAACCCTATGCAGATTAAGCGGCGTGTTTGTGGTGCAAGTAGTAAAGACAGATAATCAGTTGGGATCAATAGGGTTTGTCGTCAATCTTTTCATAGGGTAAAAGATAAGAAGGCAGAAGATAATCTCTTCTTTTTACTTGAATCTGCTTTAAAAATTGCGATTTGTAGCTTAGATATACGTCTGCAATAAAATATTAATGGAAGGCAATTTTCAAAGTTAAGGTAAAACGAATAAGGCTTAGAGGTTAAACGTCATACCAGTGTTAAGCATACTCAAAGCTGAGTATATATACTTAGAAATTTAAGATAAATTCTTTTTATTTATTTGACATAAAATAAGATGTTTTGATCAGTTAATTAGAATCTAAGGCAACATAAAGTTGCTCCAAATCTTACGTCTTCCTGTACTCTTTACATGACCTTAAAATAACAGTTGATATTGTTGTATTTTACAAATGTTAAGGAGGATTTTTATGATCTGCCTGTCATTTTTTTTGTAGAATTTATTTGGTAAGTTTAACAGCTGCAAGAAGACTTTGTTCAAATTTTTTCAATTTTTCAAGTCATTGTGGTGTTGGACACATTCACAGTTGAATGTGAAAATGGAACACCATGATAGCTAATGTTTGCAGGAGATATGACCTTCATGGTAGAAAAAGACAAAGAGCCACAGGCACAGTGGGGAAAATGGTAGAAGAACAGAATAAGAATGCGTCTCAGTGAAAACACAGATAGACAGAAGTCATGGTATCAAGCAGAAGTTACATGGGAGCGATGAATATCTTAGTTGGAAGGGTTGAAAGACTGAAACAAGTAAACTGCTCCCGGTCTTTGGCTTGAGCAAGAAAATAGATGAAAATGGAAATACATCAGACAAAACGTTCATCCAAGAATAAGCAAGTAGCTAAAATAAAGCAAAGAATAAACCTACGAAAAGGAAGCAGTGTCCACCTTCAACTCATTAAGTGTACCTCTTCACACAGAAAGGTCTGTCAGATCTATATCCTTAACATTATAATGTATTCCATATGATCCATTAACTGAATTGTTGAACTCTTCCAACTTATTGACGTCTGCCTTAATCATGTTATGACCGATGACTCGGTAACTTTTGATTGGGAAGGTACACATTTCCTGCCTCCTGGTATCTTTCTCATACGCAGATAAAATATATATGTGCATGCAGTAACCCTTCGAATGTTCCTCACGTGGAAAATCACATTGATAAATCAGAGCAAAGCCATAGAAATTCTATTTACAGAGAATATCTGACAATGCACGATTATACTTTCGAACCTAAAATAATAGGCCCGAATTATCTTTAGAAAATATCAACTCCATTATACTCTCCTGATTATTGATGACAATAATTCAAAAACTAAAATATCTTACTTTATTTGTGAAATGTAATTTCGTCATACTATGTTTACTCAACAGTTTACCTCACCCTTCCTCTAATATTCATTGACATGATCAAATGCAACTATCTAAAAGGGGAAAAAAAAGGGAAAGATAGGGAAAGAAAGGGAAAGAAAGGGAAAGAAAGGGAAAGAAAGGGAAAGAAAGGGAAAGAAAGGGAAAGAAAGGGAAAGAAAGGGAAAGAAAGGGAAAGAAAGGGAAAGAAAGGGAAAGGAAAGGAAAGGAAGGAAAGGAAGGAAAGGAAGGAAAGAAAGGGAAAGGAAAGGGAAAGGAAAGGAAGGAAAGGGAAAAAAGGAAGGAAAGGAAAGAAAGGAAAGAAAGGAAAGGAA
>RDPX01000371.1:417977-495135 GCA_003991215.1 Morbakka virulenta
CTTTGCAAGGCAGGGTTGTCCCTTTCCTTGAGGTTCGAAGGTGAACCCGCATACCCGCGAGAGGTGCTTTTTCTATCGGGGTTTTTCCTCCCTTATCCATTTTTCTGTAGGGGTTGGCTCCCTTAGCCATTTACTGTTCAAGGTATGCAAGGCAGCATTATCGTAACCCTGATAGGGGAGGCTAAGTGGGTGCAGTGCCTTGCCCAAGGGTAGCCCACGACTATGCGGAGCATGGAGACCTCCTGAGGTCTCCATGACCCGCATACCCTACCAGACTTACGCATAATCTTTTTAATACATTCCATGATTATATTCAAAAGGTCACCAGAGGGCCGAGGTGCTCTAACCCCAAACTGAGCATCAACAAAGACACCCAGGTCATGTTCTGCAAGAATTCTACCAGTGTATTGTTGAAGAGTCGTTTAGAGACCTTGCTAGTGATGGAAAGAAGATTTACAGGTCGATATCTGCGAGGATCATAAAGATCATCTGAATTCTTTAAGACTGGGACAACATTTCCAGGAACACGGAAAACAAAACTTTGATTTGCAAACTACAAAATTTGGACAGCAAGAAAGATAGCTCAGAAGCACATTCTTTCAAAACAATTACAAGAATCAATTCTAGACCACGAGCTTCAGACTAAACAAGGCCAAGAATAAACTTGCAACCAACCAAGGGTTTATGACCAAAATGAAATCTTAGTTGAATATTCTGTAGAAAAAGAACCTCATTAGCTATCCGTCAACTTAGGCAAATCCACTCTTCGATCTTCCTTTATTTACATTCCATCTTTTACTCCGGTAGAAACATCAACAGTAATTCACAGCAATAAATATTTTAATGTAAGGAAGTTGTACTGCGTCAAAATTAATTTTGACGCAAAAATTAATTTTGACGCAAAAGTTAATTTTGACGCAAAAATTAATTTTGACGCAGAGTGAAAGAAGCACAAATTTGTGTGTGTGTTAACTTTACTACAACTGAATCCAGCCAGAGACAATATATTATTTGGTTAAAATTTTTTCTGGGTACTTGTAAACTAGTCCAGCATTTTTCAGCTTTTCCCTTCGATGTGATAGAGATCTTATTTTTTATATTTTACAACTCAGACTATATAACAGTACGCCAGTATCTGAGGCTGAAGTTTAAGAATACTGGAAACCGTCTTTCAAACGGATTAAACACTCGTCTGCATGGTTTTACACAATTTTTCAAAACACAGTTTTGGATTGTTGCTAGCATCGCTTTGGAATTATAATCTATGGTTTAGATATTACCTTTATTTTCAAAACACCAATTTTAAATAATATGTTTCCGTGACGCTCAGTCATATATCACAATGAACGCTAAGTAATTTCCGTATGCCATATTGTAAACCTCTGCCAAAAATGAAGAGGAGCTGAAAAACAGAATTTTTGCCTCTTTGGAAGAAAATTTGTTTCTTCATATTTTTGTTTAAAGCAAAAAGCTATAAACCTATCAATTCTGTGTGAAATCTAAAACAAAGAATAACTTGCCTTTTAGGAGGTTTAGTCTAACATTATTACAAGTAATAATTAAATTTATTGGATCAACCTTCCCTTGTAATTGAAAAATTCACTATAATTTTCAGGTAGAATCCACAAACGCAGACAGGCGTTCACCCCTTGATAGCATTTTGTTGTATCTGTCAATCATTAAGTCAATCCTGGAGAGACAGTGTTAAAGCAAACTAGTCGTCCTCTCCTATAGTAAACTTTCCAATTACTTCCCCTTATTGTTTCTTTTTCAATAAGTCTAAGTAAGCTTTGTTAAGATTATCTGTCATTTTTGTCATTAAAAGCATTTCATTGTCTCAACCATGATCTGATATCAAGGTTACATAAACTTTAGGCCCAGATTAGTTTGTACTTAAATTAAAGTATTTTGTTTAATTTATAAGAGGAGGCTTTAAGATGAATAGCGATAACCGAAACCTTAAACTTTTCCAGTAATCGCCGATGGGACTAACCTGAAAACGTCATGTTTCAAAGCTTTCAAAATATAACATTTTTTCTAAGTGAAAGGAAACCAAATTCCTTCCAAGTGATGTGTTAAGAAAGAAATCTGTCAAGTGTAATGTTTAAATTTTAAGTTTGGTGACGGTGTCAAGTAGGAGACTACACGAGAAATCTCTCTACTTTGTCGTATTATTAGTAAAAAGAAAAAAAAATTACTTGAGATTTGAGTTTCACCATATCCTCTTCATATTGACGTATAATTATTTATATCGCCCACAATTCCTTAGGGGTGTTCCTTATTCAAGTCTACAAATTTGTTTTGTATTCAGATTTTGCTAATAAATTAGAACACATTTCAATTTTGATAATGTTTATTAGAGTTCTCTTCTCTAAAATCCTACCAAAATGAAGTAAATTGTTCATATTTTCATTCAGAAATGCATGAAAAAAAGTGCATTTCCAAAAGATGACTCCAGAAATTTTTGTTCAGAAGCTAATAGGAGCTTTCATTTTTAGTTAGCTTGACATTGATATTGCCAAGTCTTGAACTTATGGTTACAAATAAAGTCTCGTCTAGTAGTGCTTTTATGGGTTACCTACCTAGATTTGGTTCTTAGAAAACAACGTGTCACAAAAATTAGGAGGTTTAAGTTAAAGTAGTACTCTAAAACTTTGCCTCAGTTAATCTCACTGCTACCTTTTACATTTAGTATACATTCACCATTGGTTCGTTCATTTAGAAAACATTTGCTGTTTGATTGGGCAGACTGATAGGTAGACCAATTACTGCATGCAACTTAAATCTCTCTTTCAGTGTGCAGGGACTGAAATTATAGAGAAGACTTGCTTGATTGGTTGTAACTATACAATTAACATGAAGAAGGAAAGAATCACAGTGTTCTTATTCTTATTCTTCTTCGTTTGATAAAATAATGAGATATAGTTTGATGAGGAAGCTCCATTTTGTAAAGTGGATTTGTTTGGTTTCAATTTTAATTTCACTGACTTTTTGTTTTATAATTACTTGTGGTTTTTTTTACTTTGCATTTTTTTATCCTTTTGTTTGTTGCTTTCTTCTCTCTCCCAATTCTATGTCTGAAAATATGTTTACACAAGCCATTATTTTACTTCTATCGGAGAAATGAATTAGACCCAGTACTCCCAGGGACTTGGTTGGGGTGTGAAGATGAAACCTCTAGCATGGTGAGCTGTTGATTTAACCACTCGGGCACTGCTGCTTTTGTTATTCTTGAAGTGTTTAGGGTGACTGACAAACAAAAGAAAGTAAAGGTACTTTTTATGATTAAGCTATATTCTACCTCGTTTACTTTTAGACAAACTTTGTTCATTGGGTCTACACTTTTTCCATTTTTTCACCCAGTCGAAGTAAGTTCTATCTACTTTGGATTTGCTTCATGCAACTTTGATTATTGACTGCTCACCAATTTGAATTCTAGGCTTGACCATTTTTTCCAATAAACGTCTGAGCTTCATAATTGTTCGAATTTTTAGGGAAAATGGAATCGACACTTTTATTTTTACAAGTAAGAGCATTTCTTTAGTATCCAAATACGTCTGAAATTTGCAAGGCTTACTTATGAAAATGAATTTTTTACAATGGGTAATTTTACTTTTCCAGACTTAAAAACTACTAGATTCGTATAAAATTAAGAAATGACGTAATAAAATCGATACGAATTTTTTAAATTTTGTAACAACTATAAGTCACCTGGCAGTGAAAATCCATTCAAAAAGAAAGGGTAGGGTTGATTTTTGTTACAGGCATCTTGTGGGAATCCTTGGGAGAAAAACAGACATCTCTATTTTCTCTTTCTGTTAAAACATCTGAACTAAAAGGAGAGAAAAGATTCTACTGCCCCCAATAATCTATCTCTGGCTTTGGATAATGCTCTAAGTTCAGTTTTACATCTTATTTTTATCAGCAGAATCTTTCTTTATATCCTCTGGTTAATTGGCGAAGAGATAAATTGGGCTTGGTTGATCCAACACTATACAGTTATTGACCTTATTAACATATACCTCTTTATGAAAAAGCTCAAAGAGAGCATGAGTTTATTTAGTGTAAGGGACTGTAACGCAAGGAAAATTTCGGGAGGAAGAAATTAATCTGCATCAACCTAAAAAAGTATCATGCTCATTGTTGTGAATGTCACAGGTCTGGATTACAAACTTCATTTATTGTAAAGAGGTAATAACTGCGTGCGAATGAAGACTTTGAGGAAGACGAATCACACAAGATGCAATAAACTCAGCTGGTGCTACCAAAGAAAGATTATTGGAACAGTTTCATGTAATAGCTACAAAAAAACTAGGACAAGCTACATACCCTTGATGAGACAAAGGTTGACGATGAACACCAAGATTGGACTTATCAAATTAGAATAACATCTCTAAACTTGCTTATGAACATCAAAAAGAGATGAAGGAGCACCTGTCCAGATGTGACAACAGTACTTCATCAAAGGAAGGATTGTAGATTTACAGAAATACAAACCCACCGTTCAAGTAAATTAAGTACTATACTTTTTCTATCTCTGATAGTTAAAAGGTCAGTCGGTCTCTATAGCCAATACCAGAGTACAAGGTTGTCTCATCAGCAAAGATGTTGATATAATGAAGCAAGTTACCCGGAAGACAATTGATGTAAAATGAGAAGAGATCTGGATCAAGAATACAGACTTACGGAACGCCAGCATTAATATAAAACTCATTAGATGTAATGCCAGTGTGACATGCATTATACGACTTAAGGGAAAGGACTAAATAATACAATAAGACCCTTCACAAATATTAAAAGCAGAAACTATATGAAGAAGCCCAGCGTGTGAGATATTATCAAGTGCTTTGAAAAGATTCAGAGCTATAGCAGGTCCTTCACCATGCGTATCCATTAACCGAGACATACGTTACATGATTACACTCACCAGTGGAGCGAGATACTTTAAATCTGTACTAAACATCAACAAAAAGACCTAGTTTCTGCAAACATTTCACCAGTGCATTGCTGGTAAGTCGTTCAGAAACTTTCCTAAGGTCAGGAAGAAGACTGACAGTTTGATATTTGGCAGGGTCAAATGGACCATCTGGAAGACAGGGACAACATTTAAAAATTTTTTTAATGAAGATCGAAGAGAATAATCCAAACAGACAATAATTAAAAAAACTTGAATACCAAGGATGATAGCTCAGAAACACACTCTTTCAAGAAAACTATCGAAATCGACTTAAGATTAGGCGTTTTACATTGATCAAAGAATAACTTTGACAACCAATCTTTGAGTTATGATGAGAGGGTCCAATATCGGATCGGTTTTCGAAGGCAACTCCCACCAAAAACAGCATTGTCATTTAGATTGGCGAAAGTATTTTAGTAAAGAGACTTTCCCTAGCGTACAAATGAGCATCATAAAGAAGTGAAGAAAAAATCTACTTGTTAGAATGCAAAACACTATTGAAAATCTTTGAAAATTTTTGACATCCAAGTCCTCATGAAGAAATAGTTTCACAAACTTATTCAGGATAGCGGAAATTAACATCAGAAATCAATTTTGTACTAACGTTCATCAGTTTCATCACTTTAAACCCGAATATAGAAATGACTTCGATGAACAATGGCAGAAGAACGGAGTGTTAAATCATGGAGGAGAATAAGGTTTGGTTTGGCAACTACAATTATTCAAGTGTTTTAATAAATATATCTTGAAATTTTTTTATTGTTTGGACTCTCGTGAACCCATAGATATAGGAATTTTATCATATCACAAGTCGTAAGTTTATATTTCTTGACCTATGTTTCGAAAAACACGTTTCCTATCATCAGGCTATTTTTGCAGTTGTGAACTTCCCAGTGACATGGATTAAATTACTTTTAGCAGTGGTGACAAAACTCTTGTGTTTGTTGTACTTCTTCCTCGCCTGCAGAAAGCCATATTTTGGGAAAAGTGTAAAATACACCACTGATGTTGTTATTGTGTCGTAGGAAATAAATTGTTTCTTGTACTTCCTGATATAGTATTTTTAAATAGTGACCACTTTTAATTCTTCCGGTAGCACTTGTTGTAAGCAGTCCAACGGACTGAATATACTATAATCTAGTCTAATCTCTCTAGGTGGCGAACCTGCTGGAGAGACTGGCTTCCAAGCTATCTATCTTATAGGAAAAGTGATGTAGTTACAAAAAAGGCAATGGTAACCAAGTGAACCTGGGTGTGTATGCAGCTGATTTAATTCCTCCTCTCGAATTTTACTTAACTTTATAATAGAATAAAACGGCACAGTGGTACCTTTTGCAGAATATTTTACCGTTGTAGGGAAATCTGACTTGTTGCTAATGCGGTGTAAGCTATCAGGAATCCAATCATTACCCTATGGCTAATATTGAAAAAAGGTATTTGATATTGGAAGCAAACCTAAGTCAATGGCCAAAAATACAAATCTCGACATCCAAAAAATCCTTCGAGTTCTTGGTGGTGTTACTTATAATGATAAAGACGAAAGGACGTATTTTTAAAAGAAATTTTGTAGTTTTAGGCTGACTTAAAGTTGTCACATAAAATAGACGTTAACAACGTTTAAATGATTATACACGTTAAAATGCCCCCCAAAGCATGTTTCATGACCAAGCATGAGATCACTGACAATAAGCCTAAAGTATGGGAGTTATTTTTATGTAACCAAACATATGATTGTAATAGGACGATGAACAGGAAAAATTATGAATGAAGAAATCAAATAAGATCAGAAAAGCAACAGCGATAAAAGGGAAAATAAAGGACACGAGGTTGTCGATTTCAGACTTCAAGAAGAGACTGAAAAAAGCTATTGAGAGAGCAAACACATAGAATTGGCTGATAATGCTGACAATGAAATAACTCCATTTTAACCTAAACCAAGAGAAACATAAGGGTACGATCTAAACAAAGTGTTCCTTGAATCTGCCAAAATTTCTAGCTAAATGCATCCACAGTAAGAAGTTTGATGTGAGTTTTTCTATTTCAGGCAAGAAAGGAGATTTTCATAAGATGACTCAAAATGATTTGAAAGACACAAGAGAACTGTTTTCACCAAAATGCCAAGGTACAGTAGGCAAAATCTAGGTTTTTCAATTTTTAGCTATTTTCTTTATTTTATTGTTTTTCTTGGGAGGGGAAGCAAAAATTTGACCTTGTTTAGGAGAAATCTTCATGAGAAGGAAAGGTTATCAATGACGCACTTAACGACATTTACCAGAACAAGGATCCTATTCTTATTATTATGTTGACAATGTAATGTGCCAATTGTTCTTTTGCAACAAAAATTCATTTCAAAATTAGTGAAGTAAATATCCTACCTGATAATGTCATTCAAATTTATTCTTTACCTTATAGACGAGACGTATACAATTTTTGCACGACATTTAAGTGCCTTAACAAAGTATAGTGCGCATGATCTATATGTGTAAATCTTGTGTTGATTAATATATAAATATCTGTTTTTACAAAATGTATATATTACACTCATAAGATAAAAAAACGACTTTAGAAATAAGGTCTTTTTTAATAATTTGTCAATTATTCTTGAAAATATGAAAAAATCTATCCTGGAACACTATTCTCTTTGATGCGTTTCTCTTGTTGGCGGAATATTTAAAAAATGGGACTTTGATAATTGGACTTTTTGAACTGTTGAAGTTTCTCCAGCTTAGTGGTCAGAAAAAATAATATGTAGGACTTGCAAGTTAATGAAGAAATTGAGATCTGTCTCAGACGTTGGAATTAGGTAAGAAACTAAAGGAAAGTCATATGATATTGAAATCACCACAAGAAATTCTCTGATTCATACCGAAATATCAGTTACCTTGCTGGTCTTGAAGTCGAAGACATTTATTTAATGAAGTTTTAATTTATTGGAACTCCTGAGTAATATCTACTATGTAATTAAACTAGCATTACGTATTGATGCTGCTTACAAATATTAAATGACAATAATTTGACCATATTGAAATATACTGCATGACTGTAGGTTGTAGAATATTGAAATTAAGAGTACTTTTGGCTTCTTATTTATTACACAGAATCAGAAATAGGTTTTTTTGTATACACTTCTGTAATTCGAATATGTAGGTTTTACTATTCTGCGTAACTTCTATATGGGTATTGAGTTTGGTTATTGTTAACTGGCTGCACTAATTAGTACTACAAAGAAATTCTAGGTATAATCCTTCGCAGTTCTGTGATTTTTTTTCCATGATAAACTAATTAAGTTCAACATATAATTGCTTGGAGTAGCTAATGGGCAAGAATTTGTTGATTTATTTCCCTTTTGTATCTTGTTGTGTTCGTTGTTTAAAAAATAGATTATATTTTATGTTTGATTTGGCTTAGTAGGATCAGTTTATCATCTAAAAAATACATTAAATACCCTCCGTGTGCGAATTAGTGTATTTTTGTACACTTATCAAAAACATTAAAACGTTAATTGCACCTCGTCCTAGAGTAATACCAAAGAATAATTCAGAGGCTTATAATATTCTGTTTTATCTGACAAGCCTGTTCTGGAAAACCAAATAAGGCATAGTTAACATTAACCATCATCAAGACGTAATTATATATTAAATAAACTATCCATTAAATCAACCCAGTTCAATTTAGTGTGGTTTTTATGTTCAATAAACCTATTATCTTCAAGTTATAACGATCACAGCAGAGTAGGCTCAATCCCACTAAGTTTTTCTAATTTCAACCTCTAAGACCAGTGCCCACTTCTCTGGGCGCAGGTTTTTTAAAAACAGCATCTGCTTAAAGTAATAGATGTAATAAAAGCTAGAAGTGAAAATATAAAGTCTTTCATCAAAATCTTAAATAGGGTATTGCTATATTTTCCTATAATGTTTGGTTTTACGCTACCTAATTACTACTTTAATGAGAAACAACATGCTTGGTAACATATACACGCTTTTCTTTTTATAAGAATAGCTTCTCTAAGAATATCAGGCTAAAAATTGCCTAATTTGTAAGAATATCTTAAGAATATTTCCAGGGTGAGTTTCATAAGAATAAAATTTTAGTAAAACAGAAATATTAAGGTAATTACAATAAGACAAGTCTGAAATCTTTCTGAACATAATTCATGATATATATCGGGTGTCCAAAAAAAAAACCTACACATTTTTTTAAAACTTTTAAATATAGTAAAATAAGAATTGTTTTAAAAAATTATATTTCTCTATGTTTGATTGAATTTGTTAAGTCAAAATGTCCGAGAGTTTTTTGTTTCTTCACTGGGGTAGCCATCACTCTGATACTTTAGCACTTCTCTTACCCAACTCCACGAGAAAATAATTTTCTCATAACAAACCATACACTTTCAACAACGTCACCGAGTAGAATGTCACGCTAGAATGTTGACGTTCGAATTGTGACATTGTGATTATTCAATGAATTTTCCCGATTTTTCCAAGGGTATCCCAATTCCCGATTTCCAAATCCGGTGAAGGTTCTTTTCGTGTTTAGCGGCTATCGCGACTCATTTTATCACGTGATGTTCCAGCATTGAATGTCGTTGAACACTCAACTGAGGTCAGACACTCCACGTTTTCCTCTAGTGTAATATTACTCATATCGCAAAAAATGTATTTTTCACATGAAACTGAATAACTTGGTATGTTGATTATGTGTTGATTTTTTGTAAGATCCCGTTCCTTTTTAATAACATTTGGAGTGCGTTTTAGAAAATCTAGAATCCTGGAATTTCAAAAAATTTCATGTCCGTCGGCCCTGTATAACATTCGAATTTCATTGTACTTATAATTTGTGTGACAGAAATAAAACATTACTTTCAAAACGTACGGATTGGGAAGAAACAGTTTACAATTATACATGAGTTGTAAAACAGAACGAGCAAAAGAAAGTGAAATAACGACCCACTTCTCAGGATTTTTTCAAAAGCTATCCTCCATTTGAATGCTCAACGTTATTTTTTTCCTCAGTAGATTTAAAGTAAGGTTAAAAATCTAGGGAATTATATTATCTGTAATATAATATTATCAATAATACAGCAAAAAAAACCTTTGTGACTTTTCAAAGAAAACTAGAAACAGTGAAGTCATTTTAACAAGCAACACAAATCTTATGAGGCTTAACACTAGAGCACTCGTATTTTGGACAACAACCAGCATCAAAAGACGGAATAAAAGTGTAAGATGCGAAAGGACCAAATAAAATCGACATTAGATGACAAGAAAAATAATATTCTTTCGTATAACTTACAGTAATTTTGAAACTAAATAAATTTTGGACAAAATGTCACAGTTTTGCGATTACAAGTTATTAATTATGGAAAATTACGATCTGTGATTTGAGTATTAAAATGCGGCTTATTATCTTGAGGCCTTGCAATACGAGTTGCAATAGGTTTTGCACTTAAAAGATACAGTTAATCCTTCTTTTTTGAGTGTGCATTTCTTTAATCTTTGGATGATTATTCTGTGGTTCATAATCGGAAGGAGAGGTCGTACAAATTTCTTGTTCAATTTGTTTTAACTCCTGAAACCATTTGGTCTCAACTATAGCGTTCATGTTCTTTCTCAAACAAGATTTTTGCCATATTTCTTAAGCGTTTAAAATGAAAACTTAATGAAAAATTATTTTTGGCTGGTTTTGAGAAGAGTGGGGCAAAAAATGCTTTTTTTAAACTTAATTGTAGTCAGATTAATAAATAAACAAACGTGTTTTGGTTCTTTCTTGGTACTGATCACAGTTTCATATATTAAATCAACTGTCGTGGGAGTTGATTATTTTTAGATTTACCAGCTGAGGTCTATAGTTGTCCAGCTTTCTGAGTCAAATCATAAATAGAACATTGTCTATAACTAAAACATTAAACAATAAAGGTTGTACAAAGGTGATTGATAACGAAGACATAAAAAAAGTTGAAGTAGAAATAACAACATCTGGAGTTGGGTGGGGACAGGGTAGCGGAAGGAAGAACCGCTACTGACAGAAACCTGACTGCTTACCATTGGTGCAAATATTAGCACTTTTATTTGGAATATAATTATATAATTAGATGGGTTTTCCGGTTAGGGAAACATAAGTGCACTCCCTTGCCAGACCCGTTTTGAAGCAGTTCCTCCGAAGAATTTGTGTGTATTTAATACTTTAGAAAAAGATAATTCAACAATAGCGTTGTGCTACAATCACCAATATTTTTGGTAAACTACAGTAAATGATAACAGGCAGCTATAAATAGTATTCAAAAGACAACAAGTATTAAAAATTTCACAAGAATTAAAAGATTGTAGTTTAAGCTGAAAAATTGAAAGAATTTAAAGTAAGGGGAAAAAAGTTTGGATTGATTTTTTATATTTCAGATCATCAATCTTCCAGGATGCAAAATTTTTTCTTCACTTCCGGTTGAAGACCTGAGGTTTGGCAGACACTTGGAGATTACTGCTTCTACATTCTTAAGAAGTGACAGTAGTCAACGTATTGAGATTAATATCAGACAAGAAAAACAAAATAAAAGGAAACAATGTCCATTTGTGAGAATCCTCTTTTCGCTGCTGCAGAACTGCTCAGAATAGTGTTGAGGATTCCTTAAATGATAGAATTACTAAAAACCGCTAACATTTCCTGAGGGTCTAAAGTATGTTTCCTTTCATTATTCAATTATTCCCTTTAATTATTTCTTGCATTAACCAACAAACCCTTTTACATAATTCTTTACCATTGAGTCATCTTCTGACCACGGTAGACTCTCTATAAGAAGCCATTTGTTAGGTATAAACGCGCTAACCTGTTTCATAGCACCTGCAGCTTTTTCTCATCATTCTTTGAGACACATTGTCAATCGCTGTTTGTATGTACTGACGGTAGCCAAAAATGTTTATCATAGGCGGATCCTATTTCTTTACCCCACTAATATAAAGCCATTGTATTAGATACGAAAACGATTTAACTGAAGAAATTCAGAACACTAGAAAATAGATATTTCTATATTATGAAGCCACTTTCTTTTCCCTGAAGACGTCCGGCTTCTATGGCATCTCTCTTTCTACTTACTTTTTTCAGCAGAAGTGCAGCTTTATTTTAAAGCTGCCTTCCAATTAAAGCAGCTTTGATTTGAGAAGATCTGGCAGTCCTTACATGTTGCATAGTGCTGTATGGGGACCTCTTTAAAAGCAAGATCTTTGCCCATATTTTTTGTAAAAGTCATTCGTTCCATTATATGTTGCAGCTGCTTTAATCTTTCCCTGTTTATTGAAAGTCCACTGAATTTTAATAATTGTTTCAACTGGGTTGTTGTATCTCTTTTGTGTTTTTTCTAACAGTAACAACAACAGGAAATACAGTCTTTCAGAAGCTCCACATTTTGAAAATTTACCTGTTGAAAGATTATGTAAAGAAAGCAATTGAATTTTTTAGACTTTTTGCAGAGTTAGATTTCTTGGTAGTTTCTTGAAATGTGAATAAAGCAAAGGATAATCATTTCACAACGGTTTTACTGCTCGGGAAGAAAGGTAATCTTTCCTTCTCTCTATCATGGCCAGCATATGTATTTTTCGATGCTGACCATTCCATGACATTATTTTGGCAGTAAATCCAAGCTCAAAAATTGTCAAACTGTTCAGTGATCAAAATGATCGGCACTGGCTTGCTACGACAAGCTATGGATTCTGCCGTCCTATTCTTAACTTCACGTCATCGATTTCCATTTTACCTCTCATGGCTCTCAGTAATATTTCTGAATATCCCAATTAAAATTATATTCATTCTGGTCAAAGCTATTCCGATAGAACTCGACTGAGCCATGATATCAGAACAAAAAAAACACAAATGGGTTTTTAACAATACAGAAAATAAAGGGATTATCGAGAAAGTCCGACACTTTTTGTGATTGGCCGAAGAAAACAAAGAATGGTGAAATCTTATTACTTTTGAAACTGGCTTTCACTATATTAACACAAACAGAGCCGGTGCAAATGCAAGAAAAAGTTACTTGTATTGAAGGTTGGGTGTGTTTTGTCATTTCTCATTGAATCTTAATACTCTCAAGTATCAGTAAAACTTTTCGATAATTAGAGGACCTAAAGATAATTTACAATTATCACCAGTCTGTTACTATAAGTTCAAAAATGCGACACCCAGTTGTAAATACTTGTCATAACTGACTGTGTTTATTTTCCTTTTAAACAAAAAAAGAAGCTTAAAACTCACTTAAAGTGTAGCGAAAGATAATTTACCATAACATTTGTTAAGTAAGGAATCGATTTAACTAATCATTTGCTCGTTCTAAAGATAACTAAGCCCCCCAAATCTTTCTATATTATAACAAAGCGGTTCCATCCGTATTCCTACCTCCAAAACACCATAGCTTCAGTTATCGATCAGTCATTGAACGAAAAAAAATTGCTTAAATTTACTTTTCATTACCATAAATGTTATGGATACCATTTGTTACATAAAAATTCATGATAATAATCTTTTAACTTCCTGAAGGAAAAACCCTCTTTATTACGAACTTATGTATGGGCTAGGAGCTGTTGAAATCACATTAAAATGCTATTGAACGTACACATCTTTACTGAAATTCTCATTCAAGCATTCCGAAATCGAACAATGGCGCAGCAAAAGTTTTGAAAATAAAGAGCTTTTCTTATTCGTGTAAAAATGAAATGAAAACAATACTTATATTTTCAATGAAACTAAAAAATCTAGATCATTGGAACAGAATAAACTTTCTGATTTCTGTGGCACAGGTGTTAAAAAAGACGAAGTGTACTATATCGTTTGTGGACAAACACAGCTCTTTGAAAGAAGTTCCTAAAATTAGATTGAAAGCAACATTGTACTCTACTAGTCCAGATCCAACCTAAAATATAGGCTATGAATTAGTAAACAAGCAGGAGTTTGAAAAAAAAATAGTATCGGCGAAGGTTTCAAAAGCCAGATTAAAGCTTCTTATGGTGTTCGAGGCCAACACTTAAATGTTGTCATAACAATCGAATGGGAAAAGGTTTTTTCTAATTGGTCCGAAAATGAATTTACAAATTACATTCTTACANTATGGGCTAGGAGCTGTTGAAATCACATTAAAATGCTATTGAACGTACACATCTTTACTGAAATTCTCATTCAAGCATTCCGAAATCGAACAATGGCGCAGCAAAAGTTTTGAAAATAAAGAGCTTTTCTTATTCGTGTAAAAATGAAATGAAAACAATACTTATATTTTCAATGAAACTAAAAAATCTAGATCATTGGAACAGAATAAACTTTCTGATTTCTGTGGCACAGGTGTTAAAAAAGACGAAGTGTACTATATCGTTTGTGGACAAACACAGCTCTTTGAAAGAAGTTCCTAAAATTAGATTGAAAGCAACATTGTACTCTACTAGTCCAGATCCAACCTAAAATATAGGCTATGAATTAGTAAACAAGCAGGAGTTTGAAAAAAAAATAGTATCGGCGAAGGTTTCAAAAGCCAGATTAAAGCTTCTTATGGTGTTCGAGGCCAACACTTAAATGTTGTCATAAAAATAGAATGGGAAAAGGTTTTTTCTAATTGGTCCGAAAATGCATTTACAAATTACATTCTTACATCTTGTTCTGTCCTTAGAAAGATAAATTCGTTAATTCTAATTTTGTGAGTTACCATTTCGGATTGAAGGAGTTAACGGAAAGAGTGCTACGCCCGAGCCAAGCAGACGTATGAGCAGTGTTGGAATGAAACTGGGTTTCAAAGAATTGGCTTCAATGTGGATGAGTGTATATATCTTTCACTTCTGGTTCCTAACAAATAAGATCAGAATCAACCTAAATTTCCTCGCAGAGTCTCGCTTACAAAAGTAGTTAGGAATCACTTTTACATCCTAACTATGCCTATGTTTTCTTTATATTATCCTATCTCTCCAATAATCCTTTTATAAAAGGTTGTTCAGTTGGTAACTGGCCTTATGGGGCATTGCTACCTAATAATTCAAAGTAAGATTGAACTGATCTTGCGGAATTAATAGGACTAAAGAAATATTTAGTAAAGTAAAGATGAGGAAAAAAATGAGTTTCCAGTGATTACTTCAGGAGCCAACATATTGATTTTTCTTTGGCATTAAAATTTATCCATTTTAATAAAAACAACTAGTACTGTTATTTAGTGCCCTGTCTCTTAGATGGCATTATTGGATCAATGACAGCAGGAGACAAACCTTGGGAAATTGAATTTTGCTCTACAATAAGAAAGCGATACTGGTAGTTTCCTATCACAGTGATGTTTTAGCCTGCAGATGCTGAAAGTGACAAGTCTTGGGCAGATGGGAATAATACTGCTGGTGGCTTGAAAGATAAGGATGTTAAAACGGGATATAAAGAATGTGCCTTAGTCACTTTGAAACAGCCAAGATTCCAGTGAGCTTTTCGCTTTTGATTCTGAGCCCTAAGGATCCAACTGAAGCAAGAAAAAAACATCTATGGAAATAGCACCCAGATTAGGTCAATAAGGACAGAATTTTATTTATTGATGGTTTAGTCTAGATGCAATATAATCAATATCTGGCTTAAAACAGAAGCAGATGACCATGTTGTTATTATATCTACAGCTGCTATACAGTCAATTATTATTTTCACATGTTAATTTAAGACATGTTTTAACTAGGTTTGAAAGAAGTCTTGCAAGAAGCTCAAAATAATTTTTGTTTGGACATGCCTCTTGTGAATATAATCGCCTCCCTCTTGGAATACCATTCAATGAGGTCTTCAACGCCCTTAATGAAGTGTCAGAGTATCAAGTGGCAGGTACTCAGACGTAGACTACATAATTGTAACATGAATTAATGTTATTTGACCAGAAATCGAGGACAGAATGTGTGGGAAAGGTATATTTTAGCCTGTTCACTCCATATATTGTCTTTCAAAGGATTTGATTTTCCTTTTCAAAGCCAAGTACATTGCAGAGCTCCATACTGGATTGCATGCAGGCAATACTGCAGACAGGATAGAAACGACTATTTTTCCTAAATATTGGATAATAACAATTTTTCTATTTTCCAGAGAAAATATTAACAGATGGGACTGCTTTTGACGCCTTTTGTTTGTGAGATAGACTCTCACTGACGCTATGTTGGGGTGGTACGAACTGGAATTTTTAGGATGAATAACAATGACCAAGGTTGTCAGACAACATTATAGTATCAATAACTGATGTCACAGAACCCTCACAGGAATCACTTTGTAAACGGAAGTCGTCTATTGTATATATATATATATATATTTGTATATATATGTTATTGTATATCATCATCATCATCATCATCCTGTGCCGAGCCGATAGGCGTTTGCGATCATGCTCCTTCACATTTTTCTGTTTCCAGTAGCTTGAATGGTCTTACTATTCTTGTATGTTCCCATCCATGATGTAAGATCATCCAGCATCTTCGTTCGTTGTCGCCCTGGACACCTTTTTCCATTGATCCTTCCAGTTGTCACTACGTTTTCCAGCCCTCCTCGTCTCATCACATGACCAAAGAATGTTCCCTACCTTTTCCGTATATTTCTGATGAGAGTTCTTTGTGTTTCTGCCTGCTTTGTGACTTCAATGTTTGTTTTTTTTGCTGTTCATGGGATTCTCAACATTCTCCAAAGAAACTACATTTCTGTTGCTTCCCGTTTCTTTCTGATGTTGGCTGATATTGTCCCTGCTTCGCATGCATAAAATAGGATGTAGTCTTTTTCTGACTTTAAGCGGTAATTTCTTATTTGTTAGAAACTGTTTCATATTATGGAAAGATGTTTTCGCTTGGCGTATTCGGTTTCTGATTTCTGTTTCACATTTTCCATTCTCTGTGATCAGGGACACTGAGTATTAGAATTTCCTCACTTGGCCCAACGTTTTATCATTTATTTTGATGTTACATTTTGGTATGGTCTTTTTTCTTGAGATTACTATTGTTTCTGTTTTCTTGGCATTCATACTCAGGCCAATTTTGTCGCTTTCCTTTACAACAACATCCAGCAGAGCCTGTAGATCTTTTTTATTCTCTGCAATTAATGAAGTGCCGTCTGCGTATCTTAGATCATTATGTTAATGTATATACATATAATTATATATATTATTGTATATATTCATTAAATTTTTAAAGATTCAGAATTAATCGAACAACAGCATCATTTTGAGGAACAGTAAATGTTGGGAAAGTGAACTCACAAGATTCCTCTTTTGGTGCCCCTGAGGAGAGGGATTAAGTGGTTGAACCATTTTGGCATTTAAACGAGCTTGGATTTTGGTTAGTGCTTCGCGGGGCCAAAATACCTGAAGACCAGTAGGATCTAGCTTAAGGTTTTGAAGAGGTCATTGCAAAAAATGTAGGTGCCAGATTTAATATTCCGACTCTGCTTCATGTTTCTTTGTTGACGCTACTGACTTAACCCCATACAGTAAAGCTGGCCGCACTACCGTCTTATACATTTTCCCCTTCACTTTTGGTGGTCGCTTTCTGTCACATAGTATGCCTTTAACCTTTCTCCATCCACTCCAGCTTGCTTGTATTCTCTTCTTAACGTCTATATCGCATCCTCCATCGTACTGTATTGTTGGTCCCAGGTATTTGAATTCTTCTGCCCTCGTTACATCTGATCCTTGTATGCTTAACTTATCATCCTCTCTTCCATTCAAGATCAGGTATTCTGTTTTTGCTCTGCTTACTTTCATTCCCCTTTTCTCCAGGGCATCTCTCCATTTTTTCAGTCCTTCTTCAGCCTCATTTCTTTTCTTACTGCACAAAAAAATGTCATCAGCAAACAGCATTGTCTATGGTGCTTCTCTCCGGGCTTCATCTGTGACTTGGTCCATAACTATAGCGAATAGAAAGGGGCTTAAGACTGATCCTTGATAGAGTCCAACCTTGACTTCTAATTTGTTATGGCTGTCTCACTGTCCCTGTACATGTCTTTTACTAGCCTTACATACTTTTCTGCTACTCAGGATGTTCTCATGCAATACCCATAATTCTTCCCTTGGCACCATATCATACGCTCACGCTACGTCTACAAGTTAATTTTGTTTTTGTAATCTGGAATAGTTCTCTGCTCTTCTGCAAATAAAGGATCATTTACTCCCAAAGACACCTATATGGCATTTAATAATAAATCTTGCAATGCAGGCATAACCATATCATTTAGTTTAGAACTCTGACTCAACTTAACCCAGATTTTAAGATTAGACTTAAGGGAAAAAAAGAAAATTACATTTTTATTGGGTAAAGGTATTTATGTACAAGTTACTTTCGTTTAGACAGGTCAAATTTTGTGTAAAGGTTACTATCAACAATTTTAAATAGCTGTGGAGAGATAAGTGGGCCCTTTTTCACCAACGAACTATTACTTACACCTCGCAAAGAAAATAACTGCACTTTATTTTTCTTAACATAAGCATTTGAGCCAGATCATGAATACTATCAATCTTCATTTGTTTATTATCAAAGTAAATTGACTGTCTAGAAGAAAAGCATAATTTAACTCTCTTCTGTATATCTGACTAATTTTATCAGTGATAAATTCGATCACATAGTGTCACAATGATGTTTAAAAATATAAATCGACTGTCACCCATTTCACCTCAGTCATCGACAGATAAAGCCTAGTCGTGACTCTCTTCAGTTACAAAGCCAACTTTAATCGCATGATACAACTCAGTAAATAAAAAACTGAAATCTAATTTGCACCTGTAAAATTAAGGGGGAAGAACAGCCGGATTAGAATATTTATTGATTCCTACAGATTGATTTTATTGGTTGACAAAAGTTTACAGAACAGTGCCAGACATAAATTTCTGGGGAATTTCTTCTTAAGTACTTCTATCTAGTTGGTATAGGATAACAAAGATTCTCCTTGACTTTGCCAAATCTGAGTTACTTTTTTAGCTGTTGCAGTCATGATTTTTTAAAATGTTAGTCTATTAATAAATTATTTCGTTTTACAATTTTTGCCGCCTCAGCAGAAAAACGATTGTAATGGGAACTGAGATGATGAGTACTTTTACTTATTTTATTGAAGTACTTCTGCTTTCTAAATCAGCTGGATGTTTACCATTCTGCTTGAATCAGCAGGAGTTTGGATTAAAAGTTAGATTTGCGTCATCTGTTTGTTCTGCCATTCGGTTTTTATTTGATAGTTGTTATAGGGAAATAGCGTCTTCATTTAAAATTTTATTAAGTGGCCACTGCATATGTAGTTGAAAATATTATCCTGAATCCTTTAATTCAATTGGATTACATATTTTCGTAGGTTGTTAGTAGTCAGTGATAAATTTATTTGACTTCCTCCAAACATACGTTGTTGAGATTTGCATTGTTTTAATACATTTGGGGCCGGTGATTAAGACTTCTGGATGATAATATGAAAAATATGCTGTGACAAAGGCACATTTTTCAAGATATGGGCTATAACCACGATGCCTATTGTGTAAATATTATGTCATTTATTTAATGTCCAATTTTTTCGCGACAAACTGAGTTGATGATATCTAAGTATTGTGTTCAACCGTTCAAACAATACGACTTTTTTATATTGTGCTTGCTACTTCAAAACATTTCATTAAAAACCTTACATTTCTATTCTTCGAAAATTCAAAGCACAGTACTTGAGTTGAAATCCACAAAGCTCAAAGATGAAAAATAAACTATTCCAATGTCATTTTTTACTTTTAGATTAGATTTACACCTTGTAAGGTTACCTATTGAACAAAAACAAAGCAAAAGTTTGTATTCTTTTCACAAAATGCAAGAATTATTGAAGTTTTGTCAAGTAACCTTGTAGCTCCAATAGAATACTGAGCACAAGGATGATGGTGTATGTACCAGACTGTTTTGATTCAGCAACATGGATTAGTATAGCAATGACGAAAGATCTGAAGAATACGCTCAATGCAGCGTCAAATTAATTAATATCCAATATTGATAGCATTCGTTTTTATGTGTTAGCACTACTGCGGCAAATCGAATGGCCTGATAAAATGATGCACGCTTATATATATTAAATACATTAAAGGCCTGATGAAGCAGATATAGGTTATCAGTAATAATGTATTTGTCTTTATAAGTATTGGTCTTGGATACGATATTTAAAAACGTTGAATGGTGGGGCTATACCGTGTGTAAATGAAGGTATCCTTTTTAACAACTTACTCAAAGTCATTCTTTGGCAAGGTGTATTTCCCTTTAGTTTTAGCTAGGTGGAGCTCATTAGCTTTGGGTGCAAGTCTCCCTGGCAGGATCATAACTCTTATTTCTAACCTGAGATCAGACGTTGGTTGTCTGTCAGCAGAAAGGCAACTGCTTGAAATCAGATTACGGACCTGCGCCGTAATCCTAATTAATTCCGTTGGACGACACCTGGCAAATACATAGTTCAAAGGATGATGAAGAGGGCTGGAATGGTCTTGAGTGTCTGGAAATAATTATCTGGAAGATCATACAGTCTGGTATCCATATCAGTCAGATAACTGACTGATATGGATACCAGAAAAGAAATTGGGAGCTTGGTACTATTAATGTTGTTCAAGAACTATTTTGAAACATTAAGCAAACAGATAGACAGGAAAGGTATAACTAATTTCCCCAATGAAGAGATCTCGCCCGCAATGACTGGTTGTGTCCATAAGTCAAGTCCAGACCTTCATCGTATAACTTACTGAAAAAACAGTATAACCTTGATAGTGTAAAAATATTGTCCCAAAATCAAAACTGGACATAGCTATAGGAGAAATGAATCCACTTAATGTGAATATACTTGGTTTTTGTGAGGTGAGATGGGCTAATGCCTGCAGAGCAAACAATGACATCACAATTTTACTCTATTCGGAAGAGGATAAACACGAATATGAAGTGAGAGTGCTGCTAGATGAACATCATGATAATTGCCTGATGGGTTATTAATGTATTTCTCACCAGAGAACGTCAGTTAAATAGAATTGTCAT
This sequence comes from Morbakka virulenta, assembly GCA_003991215.1. Classification (NCBI taxonomy): domain Eukaryota; kingdom Metazoa; phylum Cnidaria; class Cubozoa; order Carybdeida; family Carukiidae; genus Morbakka; species Morbakka virulenta. The sequence continues at coordinate 438,927 of RDPX01000371.1, forward strand.
TTGATTAAAAACTCGATAACACAATGTTACAGTTTAATACCTGAGAGCTCAAAAGAGTTAGAATAGTTTTATACAGATCTTTTCGAACCTGAAGAGGAACTTTATTCCTATGAAATTAAAACGCTGTGGAAGCTTTTAACGCTTGAGCTGGGTAAGAAAATCAAGAACCCTTTGTTGGTGAATATAGTTTGGAAGAACTGAAGAGGTGAACGAGTGGTACGAGGTTTAGAAAAAATAACCACATAATTCTGAATAGATAGTTTCAGCAAAATCTGTACCATCTATATTCTTGGAAAAGTGCTAGGGTTGCTATAGAACTAGAATTGACTACATTGCCATCAACAATGGCAATGTAGTCAATTCAGTTCATCATTTAAAGTTATATTCTGTAGCCTGATAATGGGATTGGTCACAATCTGCTTGTATGTAATAGCAGTCAAATCAGCATTGCATGAAATGGAAGAATGTAAGTGGAAACGATTGAAAATTTCTCCCATACCTTATACATGAATTCACCAGTCATCTATGTTTGTGATCAAAGTAAGCATGGATATAAGAAGAATATCAATTATCAGTAACAAGCTAACTGGAGCAGATACCATTAAAACAACAAACAACACAGGGAACAGTTAACCTGTAAATAAGTCTTACATCCCTTAAAGCACTTACCTGAAAAGAAGAAAATGATTTTCAGCTGACACAAACAAGGTGCACATCAATAAAACTGCTCTTTTCACCTTCTCATTTAGGCAAAGTATATCCAGAATAGTACGAAACGTATACGTCTGCCTTACATGAAGTATACCAGTGAGCACCTAAGACGAGCCCTCCGACAACACAACATTCAATGCTCCTTCTTCACTACATCCACCTTAAGGAAGATCCTCTCAAAACCAAAAGACCCAATTCCACTTGATGAAAGGAACAACATAGTCTACAGACTACAATGTAAGGACTGTCCTGCCTCCTACAATAGGTGAATCAAAGCGTTCCTTGGGTCAAAGAGAAAAAGAACACAAGAGAGCTGTTCAGAAAGGTGACACTAAGCACCATGAAATAGCCGAACACTGCTGGACACAGGATCATACCTTTGACTGGGAAAATAAAAGAATTGTAGACAAAGAAATCAACACAACAACAAGAAAAATAAAAGAAACAATCCATTCCTTGCAATGCAGCAATCACATCAACAGTATATCCTACACCCTTCCAGTAATATGGCTTCCAGCACTGAAGAAAGAAACACAACAAACACAACAAACACAACATAGGTATATATAACAGTATCATCAGCAAACATGACAGTTTTTAAATTCCGTAGACATTGCTCGAAGTCGTTAAAATATATTAAAAACAATAATGGCCCCAGGATTGACCCCTGAGGCACACCACAAACGATATCCATGCAAACAGATTTGTATTTCTCTACTACACAAAACTGTTTTCTGTTGAACAAGTAATCACAAAACCAATCGTGTGTTGAACCATTAACACCACATTTCTTAAGTGTCTCTAAAAGAACAGAATAACCCAGCGTGTCAAACGCTTTCGAAAGGCCGATATAAAGTATCCCGACTAGATTGTCTTTATCAACAGATTTGCGGATGTTGTCAGTTAGTAGAATCGTAACAAGCTCGGTCGATCGTTTTTTACGGTAGCCAAACTGATATTTTGATAGCAGGTGGTTACTTTCTAGGTATTCAATGAGTTGTTTATGAACAGCTTTTTCGAGAATTTTTGAGCAAACATTCAATACCGATATCGGGCGAAAGTTGTTGGTATGGTGCCTAGATCCGCCTTTGTGAACGGGCGTGACCTCTGCTATTTTCCACTCCGTGGGAACCAGCCCTATTGTTAGCGACAAGTTTATTATATAAGTCAGCGGTGCTGAAATTGGACGGGCTGCATCTTTCAGCATCCCAGGTGGAAGGTTGTCACTGCCTGCTGCCTTCTTTCGTTGTAACGACTTTAATTGAAGTTCAACGAAAACTCTGCTAACGTAACCAAAATGGAAGGGGGTTTGTGCTTTTCAGGCGTGGATGGCTTTTCCCAGCTGAAATTCCTTAGCTTTAAGGTAGAACTTTTTTGTTTCTATGCAATAGTTGTAAAGAATGTAAATAAGTGGTTCGCTGGATGATGATTTTTTACATTGTTATTACTGTTTGTAGCAAGAACGGGTGTTGATTGTTTTGTTGGAATTATTTTCTTAACGCATTTCCCAGTGCGCTAACTGGCGCACTGGGACTAAGTATGCAGTGGTTATCCTGAACAGTAAATTGATAGATAAATAAATAAGCATTATCATTTTTCTGGGGTGTATATGAAACTCCATTTTCATTCAGAAACAACAAGTAATCATAACGTTATTGTAATAGTTGACAGATTAAGGAGAGTGCCTTGAGGTCATATTATGGTCGTAGCCAAGGAATAACCAAGTAGTTTTGTGTCACCACTCAAATGAGACCCCTCTTTGCTTTTCAGAGGTCAAGAAAGGCCCAGCTGGAACAGGGTACAACCTCATTTTCTCTTAGTATGTTAACCCTGGGGTGCTGGTTTTACCTTTGCTGCAGCTATATACCCCTCTTTTCTTGGAAAACGTTGTAAAAATTTAATAAAAGGTAACCTAAAGGACAAACGACCTCTAAAAGGAATACAAAGCTATTAATTTCTTTCTTAACAAACTAGGATAGGCAAATTTCTGAGAAAATAATAGACAAAACATGACTTCTTAAGAAAAAGGAACTTTATATTATAAGGGTCAAACTGGAAAGAACTTCAGATTAGAACAACTGAAAAGGAAGTATCATTTCATAAATCATAAACATTATTTTCGTATTCTAATATTTTTAACTTTTTAGTCAGTTTGGAATTCAAATCGTTATTTTTGACCACCTACCACAATAATTTTAAAAACTTTATTTTGCTCTTTTTCTTCTCAACTTTATTTTGCTCTTTTTCTTCTCACCGATATTTCCTTTTCAGTGTTATTTACAAGATTGTTTGACTATAACATCTCAGCTGTGATCAGCCTTCATAAGCAAAAAAGAAATTAATACCGTCCAAATATCAAGGTTAAAGTTGGTAAACTTTAAAGATCTCACAAACACTCTGCAGAAACCACAGTCTATCACCTTCACTATCTTGTGGCTGATATCCCTGGATCAGAAAATTAATTACCAAGAAGAATAAGATTTGTCTTAAAAAGAAAGACCTGATGCTTGTTGTAACAGAATAAATTAAATGAAAATAAATTAAAAATTAAAAATTAAAAATTAAAAATTAAAAATTAAAAATTAAAAATTAAAAATTAAAAATTAAAAATTAAAAATTAAAAATTAAAAATTAAAAATTAAAAATTAAAAATTAAAAATTAAAAATTAAAAATTAAAAATTAAAAATTAAAAATTAAAAATTAAAAATTAAAAATTAAAAATTAAAAATTAAAAATTAAAAATTGGAAACAATCTTACAAAAATAGGAAACGCTGGAATCATCACTTGCTTCTCCTATTTGTTTAATTTATAATTAGGCCATTAGAAATAAGTAAAATGGAATCAAAACCAAATTGCTTGAAACAGCATGGTGGCAAACGATGATCGGTTATAGAAATAAGTTTTCAATGTATCAACAGTCATTCTTTAGAAAGAAACCTCGTCATTAAAGCAAAGCTTTTATTTAAATAAAAAACTGCAGCATTTTGTCCCAACTACCAAAAACCAGTGAATTTCCTTTAAATTTTACAAAACAATCTTAATTTTTAATGTGTTAAGCATTCTTTTATTCCTATTACTATATTAATTGCTTTCATTTTAAAAGTTTTGTTTCACCTTCTGTTATCATATTTTACCTTCTCGAGCATTCAGCGTGGAGCCCCAAAAGGAATATAGAATAATATACAAGACTAAAGTAGAGTATAATAAGATATGGTGTTTTATTACATGGCACAAAAAATAACAACAAATTACACTGCTAACTGGAAATTGGTTTCAAAACGATGTTATTTTTTTTGTAAAGGCCCAAAGATAAACTCCATGAATATAAAGCAAAATAACAATGACATGTTTACATTTTTTCTGTATTATGACAACGAAAAGTTTGTTACGCTCTTGAAACAGATCCATTGGATCAAAGCAGGGTGTATACTGCCATATTTTTAAGCAGTTCAGGCTATGTCAATCGCATTTCGCGCTTTAGTTGACAATATCTGAAATATTCTTGTACATGTTGTTTAATTTGGAAATAATATGACGGTTTTCACATTAATGTTTTGTAAAACAACACACATACAACTTATATTCTAGTTGCAGTTGTAAAAGAAATATTAAATTTTACCCCCGACCACCATAAGAAAATTAAAAGCTTGTACAGTTACTCTCGTACTATCAACACAGTACCCCAAGCAAGGTGTTTCATCATAAGCTAAAACTTTCAATAGAGTTAGATCTTCCTATTGACAAATCCTTATCCAATATTAGTACAATTCTCTACAGTTACAGGAAGCTCCTGGGATCGACTTCTTAGGAGACTGTGAAGGCCATTTTGAAGTCCCTCTGTCTGTAGTATCTATGCGCAAAAAACACATTGTGAACGCAGCAGCACGTATGACCAATTCACCTAATTCAGTCAATTTCTTATAACAGACAACTTTCAAGTTAGACTCGAGTCATACTTTGGACTAAAGGAGATAAAATTCATTTTTTATACAGAAAAAACCCACCCCAGGAAGATATTAATGAAAACAAATAATTTTGTATAATTAGAAAGCCAACTATACAACTTTGTAGTCAAGAATTCAGTGGTGGATAACTTGAGATAAAAGCTTGCACAGATGCCAGACGATCAAAGTAACAACGAGGATTTCTTGAAACAGTTTCAATCGTCTAACCATTTGACGAGCGTGGATTTCATAAAGGTAATGTACATTTGATATACATTGATAGAGGATGAAAATAATGTAGCTTCAAATAATTTAAGCATGGCTTAATTATACATTTTTTTTTCAATTCTTATGGTACTACTGCATAGTTTGTGTCAAGAATTATATGCCTTTAACAGACTACCTGCAAAACAATTCAAAATTAAAGAAAACATTTCTTTATTGTTGTCTTTAAAGTACTATTTTACCTCAACAGCCTTTCGCCATTATTCTATAAAGCTCTCTGCTATGCCGTCTATCACGAAGTATAAATATTCATATATTTTAACCTCAAAAGCACATAAGCTTGAAGAATTACTCCAATCGTAAGCGCATAATTTTTTGAGGTTCTCTCTGAATTGTCTTTAATTCGTACTTACAGTAAACTATTTTCTACCTATGAAGCATTTTTTTCTGAAGGGTTGATTAAAGCAACATATAATAAGTATATGAATTGATCAGTTCCTTTAGAAGAACATCATTATTATTTTTAGTTACCTAAATGAATTAAAATAAATACTCATTTAGTTAATAAGGCAGTGACTACAGGACAAAAATATTGCAAACTATTATTGCTATCAATTTCTGATTTCTTTTTATACTGTTACAGGTCTTTTTATTGACCCAGATTTTTAAATCATTTTTTATGCCTTTCTCTCTCGATATGAGGTCTAAAAATATTTTTATCCTTGCTTCTACCAATGAAAGCTAAAGTGAACTCAGTTTTGTTTTCAATGTAATAACAAATGCAATCAAGTAGAATGAACTTCCAATGGATACCAACACAGATAATTTTTCTTAAAGTTTTGGAAATTTTTGAGTTTTTGTAACATATTTCCTTACTGTTAAATAGAAAGGCAAATGATCATTGTCAGAAAATAATTTCCTACCTGTTAAACACTATTCAATTATTCAAGCAAAACTGTATAGTAAAAGAGGATTTCCTGAGATATACATTTCCTGTTTTTTGGGTCTGATGCTATGAAACTGAAAATAGGATTAGACAATAAATATATTTTTTACTTTCAGTATGTACATATTAAAATTCTCTTGTCATAGAAGTTTTTAATGACAGCTGTTAATCTTCCTTTACTCACAGGAATAGCTTAATCTTAAGAAAAGCTATCGAAGGTGAACTTCAGGCCATGTCTATAATTACTTGTTTTCACTTGAAAACAGAAGCATTTTATGCAGTAAAAACTAGTGCCCGTGGACAAGGATTAACCGAAAATGGCAATGTACGAAAATTGTCTCAGAGGAGAACACATCTAACCCGCGGTATTGTTTTCTCCTATGAAGGGTGAAAATATAAAATTATTTTCAAGGCTGGCATCCACTGTTTCTTCCAACAGTGAAATTAACAAATGAGAACGAAAATTACCAAACTTAATTTTGCTATAAATGTGTCTTGTAATGGTGGTTTTTTTATTAGAATTAATTGATGGAAGAAAATTTATTCGATTCCAAATGAAAACAAATACGTTTGAGCAAAACCTAACCTATTAACAATACAATGCCAACAATTGAGCAGGTGTATTCATTTTGGGTTATACTGTTCTATCAATACTGTGTATTAAGATCATATCTGATTGTTTAAATGAAGTCCCTCTAAAAGGCACCGTCCGCGCCCAGGAACTGGAACACACGACGTTAAAGGAAAAAATAACACCTCTGAAACAGATTTGGTACCCTTATGCTGGTAAGCAAGTTACAATGAGGTGAAAAAAATCCTTGTTTGTGATAAAGGCTGCTGTTGATATTAAGGAATGCCAATGGACTTTTAAAATATAATTTCAAAGAAAGCTTCTCCGCACAAATTCGGAATAAATTTCCCTCACAAAAAGTAGCAATTATTTAGGCATCAAAAATTTTAAAAAAGAATGTAATTGTATTGAATTAACTAAGATATTTAAATGCCATACTATGGCAATTTTAAGATTATCTGTTAGTTCTAAATATAGAAAATGTAAGGGTAGTTTTTAAAACGTTATAAGCTGAAATCCAGATATTATTACACCTGCAAGCGATCTTTGGTACATTGAAACAGACCCTTAAATTTAATTGCTCGTGTCTTTATCATTGAATATTGAAGTAGGATGTCTTTAAAACCTGTAAAATATGTGTTTAAGAACAAATAGAAATCTTTGCATGCAAGCAAGAGAAAGAAACTCATTTCTAGACCTTAGTAACTCTTTAATGAGATGTTTATGAAAAGATGTTGCATTCTCAAACTTAGATTATGATAATTTAATAGTTAAAAAGTACTAGATATCAAACTGGGTAATGAGACACAATTAGAAAATTTTTGACGAGTAACTTAAATAAAAATTAGCTTGAAGAGAATTTTCTTTGAAAAGGAACAAAATTGAAGAAGAGAATAAATTGCATTAAATAACATGCCTGCTCTAAACAAAAACGAGAGAAAAATAGTTTTGTAATATTCAAATTTGTATTTATATACAGATTTAAATACAAAAGTTCATTCTAGATAGCTTTTCTAGCCCTCCAAATATATTGTTGACAATTTAAGGAGAAGAAGGGGGGGTCGCAATGACAATTGACCAAGGTTTCATTTTGCTTGCTTTGAGCACCACGTTCGAAACTGTCAGTTTTCTCTGCTTTGTATGGATAATTTCTTTAGTTTGAAAATACAAAAAAAATAAATTAATGCGTGAAGGCTAGATTTCCCCCCCCCCCCCTGTTCACTAAGTAATTAGGATAGCNCTTGTTTGTGATAAAGGCTGCTGTTGATATTAAGGAATACCAATGGACTTTTAAAATATAATTTCAAAGAAAACGTCTCCGCACAAATTCGGAATAAATTTCCCTCACAAAAAGTAGCAATTATTTAGGCATCAAAAATTTTAAAAAAGAATGTAATTGTATTGAATTAACTAAGATATTTAAATGCCATACTATGGCAATTTTAAGATTATCTGTTAGTTCTAAATATAGAAAGTGTAAGGGTAGTTTTTAAAACGTTATAAGCCGAAATCCAGATATTATTACACCTGCAAGCGATCTTTGGTACACTGAAACAGACCCTTAAATTTAATTGCTCGTGTCTTTATCATTGAATATTGAAGTAGGATGTCTTTAAAACCTGTAAAATATGTGTTTAAGAACAAATAGAAATCTTTGCATGCAAGCAAGAGAAAGAAACTCATTTCTAGACCTTAGTAACTCTTTAATGAGATGTTTATGAAAAGATGTTGCATTCTCAAACTTAGATTATGATAATTTAATAGTTAAAAAGTACTAGATATCAAACTGGGTAATGAGACACAATTAGAAAATTTTTGACGAGTAACTTAAATAAAAATTAGCTTGAAGAGAATTTTCTTTGAAAAGGAACAAAATTGAAGAAGAGAATAAATTGCATTAAATAACATGCCTGCTCCAAACAAAAACGAGAGAAAAATAGTTTTGTAATATTCAAATTTGTATGTATATACAGATTTAAATACAAAAGTTCATTCTAGATAGCTTTTCTAGCCCTCCAAATATATTGTTGACAATTTAAGGAGAAGAAGGGGGGGTCGCAATGACAATGGACCAAGGTTTCATTTTGCTTGCTTTGAGCACCACGTTCGAAACTGTCAGTTTTCTCTGCTTTGTATGGATAATTTCTTTAGCTTGAAAATACAAAAATTAATGCGTGAAGGCTAGATTTTCCCCCCCTGTTCACTAAGTAATTAGGATAGCGGCCGCTACTGGTCGTGGTATTAGTGAACATTTTAACACCAATTTAAAGAAAACATGTACATTTAAGAAACTTAAAATTTATGTACTTTATATCGTATACAGCTTATTTTACCATAAATGATTAAATAAATGCTCTGTTTCAATCAAACGTCCCTTTTGAGTAACGTTCTCCCTTTTTCAACTTAGAAGGAAATGAATTGTGAAAAATTAGAAGCCGTATGTTTTTTCCTTTCATAATAAAATCAGGTGTTGAAGAAACGGCCAAAGATTAGTGTAATAGCAGACGACAGGAATATTTTTATGTGAGGCTTTGAAACTTCTGTTTTGTGGGTTTGAAAATACTTCTTAATGAACAACACTTTTCTTCGTTTTAAAAATAAACGACCTGCGGGTATATTAGATCATTTAAAGTATTGTTCACAGATATGAAATTAAAATAAGTTCTGTGAAACATGTAAACAAACCATAGAAATTAAAGTCATTTAGATATAATTTTCTTTCAAAGAGGTTTTAATTTTTGTCTTTCTTACCTGAAATTTGAAACTCATGAAAGGATTGTATAGTGGCAGCCAGACAAGTTTTTAAGTGTTGCTATTTTTCCCGAGCAAAGCCAAACATGTTATGATTTTGATATTACCATAACAGATTTTGGTTGCTAGAGAAGTAAAGGCATGCAAGTCAATCCTTGCTGTATTATTTTAGATGTCATCAACATCATCGATCGGGTACACCCGAATTCATAATCAGCATTCTTCACGAGTGTCCGTTCTTCATCGATTTCTGGATATCCTTTCTGTATTATTTTAGATGTCATCAACATCATCGATCGGATACACCCGAATTCATAATCAGCATTCTCCACGAGTCTCTGTTCTTCATCGATTTCTGGATATCCTTGCTGTATTATTTTAGATGTCATCAACATCATCGATCGTATCACCCGAATTCATAATCAGCATTCTCCACGAGTCTCTGTTCTTCATCGATTTCTGGNCCCCCCCTGTTCACTAAGTAATTAGGATAGCGGCCGCTACTGGTCGTGGTATTAGTGAACATTTTAACACCAATTTAAAGAAAACATGTACATTTAAGAAACTTAAAATTTATGTACTTTATATCGTATACAGCTTATTTTACCATAAATGATTAAATAAATGCTCTGTTTCAATCAAACGTCCCTTTTGAGTAACGTTCTCCCTTTTTCAACTTAGAAGGAAATGAATTGTGAAAAATTAGAAGCCGTATGTTTTTTCCTTTCATAATAAAATCAGGTGTTGAAGAAACGGCCAAAGATTAGTGTAATAGCAGACGACAGGAATATTTTTATGTGAGGCTTTGAAACTTCTGTTTTGTGGGTTTGAAAATACTTCTTAATGAACAACACTTTTCTTCGTTTTAAAAATAAACGACCTGCGGGTATATTAGATCATTTAAAGTATTGTTCACAGATATGAAATTAAAATAAGTTCTGTGAAACATGTAAACAAACCATAGAAATTAAAGTCATTTGGAGATAATTTTCTTTCAAAGAGGTTTTAATTTTTGTCTTTCTTACCTGAAGTTTGAAACTCATGAAAGGATTGTATAGTGGCAGCCAGACAAGTTTTTAAGTGTTGCTATTTTTCCCGAGCAAAGCCAAACATGTTATGATTTTGATATTACCATAACAGATTTTGGTTGCTAGAGAAGTAAAGGCATGCAAGTCAATCCTTGCTGTATTATTTTAGATGTCATCAACATCATCGATCGGGTACACCCGAATTCATAATCAGCATTCTTCACGAGTGTCCGTTCTTCATCGATTTCTGGATATCCTTGCTGTATTATTTTAGATGTCATCAACATCATCGACCGGGTACACCCGGATTCATAATCAGCATTCTCCACGAGTCTCTGTTCTTCATCGATTTCTGGAGATCGGGTATTGGAAGACCTGCGTCTTTCTGAAGCAGGATAGCATAGTCCAGTGTAGGCGGCCGACATTTCTATAACCATGGCGCGGTTTCCACAGCACAGTGAGCGTTGAAGGTTCTACACTTCTGAAGCAGTGTTCTGCGAGGCATTTAGATGTATTATTTGAGATGTATCTAAGCAGATTTAGCTGCCTATGTATGGCAATCTATCGAAAAATGGAATCCTTAAGATCTTAGAAAAGTAAATTAATCACATTTATCTCCTAATTAACACTTAATTTGAAAATTTAATGTTTGGTGTATAAAATATTTAACATCTAACAAATGACCTTCTTTCGAATTTTCAAACTAACTGGCAAGCTTTTGTTGTCAAAAATTTATTTCTCTTTGTCACATGAAAGTTACCCTCACTACAAATTTTTGAATAAATGTCACATTTTGTCAATTTGTTAAAATCTTTTGTATTTCGTTTTTTCCAGCAAGAAAGTTTATGCATTCCTTTTTAGATTTTTGTTTACATTTAGGGTCTCTTGACAAAAATGTGACTTCGATAAAGCTTGCACCTCCATTCCTTGGAGTTTCGTTTCATTTCACTCGATTTTGCATACTGGACGAACTTTCCCAAAATTATATAAATGAAGCTGGGGACTATTAACTAATCGCTTTAGTTTTCATTTGTTTTAGAAAGTTGATCACAAAAGGTAACGGGCTGTATTTGCTCTTTTCTTTATTTTTTTCATTAACTAAATCCCACTTGACTTTTGTTCAACTATCCTGGCCTTCAGTTGTAATAAGTGCCCTCAAAGGGATCTCCAACTAATTGAACTCTAGTTTTATTGCAAGTTTCAATATCTGAACCATGCAATGTTTATTTGATAGAATTCTAAAAGTCCTCTATAATTTTAATATAACGACCTTTTTTAACTTCACTTTTCTCAAGTAACTGGGACTCAGACGGTGCCCTGCAAATGGGGCTTTTGTTTTAGCAGTGAGGATTTTTTTTGGCAGGATTCTCTTCCTGACGCCAACCAATAGGTTTTTTTGTCAAGTTCCAAATTCTTTTCGCCTGCTCGGGGAGTGGAACCCGGAACCTCTTGGTTACGTGCAACTACACTTACCATTAAGCCACGGCTCCTCAAGTAAAGCGACCATAGGTTTCATTGAAATAATAAGAGTGCTGGAGCAGGATGTATAACAATATTTGGTACTTGAAAAGTGATGAGATTTCTAATTTTCTTCTGATGACAGGGTTGATATCTCTTGATTATTAAAACTACCAGATATTGTTCATTGTCTATTGTTGCTTTGAAGTTAAAAATTAGTTCCAAGAACTTTCTGAATTAAATTATGAGCGCAATTAATTTTTGATTGGCGATTTACAATTTTCCCTTTTATCTTTGAAATAAATCAAATAAATAAACAACTTTGGCACACTCAACCACTCAACCTTCGATGTTTTCTAAATAAAACTGTGGTTTCAATTACATCCGTGCTTACAATTGTGGTTACAATTGTCCTATATTTTCAACTTAAACACTGAGATAATAGATCGATATATCGAAAGTTGCAAAGATATGATCATTTGTGGCACGAATGTAAAACACCTAGATATCGAGGTAACTGACACAAGGATAGTCTTAGCAAAGCACACCCATGCAGCAAATGTATCCCTCCTGAGTTCTTCATCAAAAATAAACTTAACTAAACTACATTGGAGTAACGCTTCACAACCAAGTTGATAACAAAATCTGGAAACTTTTAAAACCTAAGTAATAATAGCCATAACTGTTTCATGGACTTTATGGCCGTTCTCCATGCTGTTCGGTCATATGCCAGCGTTTGCCAAGAGTTCGTCTCGATGTTTGTTTTCTTTAGGTTTCTCTTGGCCACATCCTTAAATCTCAGTTTTGGTCGGCCTTGATTTCTGCGACCTTCGCTAAGCTGTGAGTACAGAATTTGTCTTGGGAGGCTGTCAACTTCCATCCTATGTACGTGGCCAAGCCATCTCAAGTTTTTTTGTGTGAGGATGTCCGCCATGGAGGGAAGGTCGGCTTGTTCTAGTATCTTTTGATTACTGATTTTGTGGTACCACTTCACTCCCATAATGGCCCTGAGGTGTCTCATCATGAAAGCTTGGAGTTTCTTCACCTGTGATCTGTAAATGGGCCATGCCTCGGCTCCATACAGAAGGCTCCTTAGCACAACCGCTCTGTAGACCTTGCATTTGACCTTGATGGAGACGTGTCTCCATCAAGGTCAAATGCATGTTTCCTTTTTTTTCCCCGATGTCTGTTTCCTCATAGTCTGTGCTGGAGTTTTCCAAAAGCTGCACTTGCTTGTCCCATCCTGTTATGTAGTTCCTTCTCTATGTCACCCTTGCTTGAGATGTTGCTACCTAAGTATTTGAAGTTACTTGTCTGGGTCAGAGGTTCATTGTTGATGGTGATTTGATGTGGTACAGGTGGGGGATTGACTAACTGGATCGGTTGGTAGAGGCATTCAGTCTTTTTTATATTTATCGTTAGGCTGAATTGATTTGCAGCTTTCGCAAAGCCATCCACGATTAGTTGCATGTCAGCAGCGCTATGAGCCAATAAGGCACTGTCATCTGCAAAAAAGCAATTCTCTCACACGATAGTTGGTGGCTTTAGACCTTGCTTTGAATTGAGACGCTTTGAAGAGGTCGGCATCATGCCGGGTTTGGATGTATATCCCCTCATGGATATTTTTGAATGCGACTTGTAGCATGGCAGACAGGTATAGAGAAAACAGTGTTAGTGCGAGTACATAGCCTTGTTTTACACCATTTGATACAGCGAACTCTTCTGAGACATCTATCCCCTACACTACCTTGGCCTGCATTCCATCGTGCAGTCTTTTAATTATGGTGATTATCTTTTTTGAGCAGCCAAACTTTTCGAGCACCTTCTAGAGACCCTCTCTGGGTACAGTATCAAAAGTTTTTGTGAAATCTATAAATACAGCATACAATTCCATGTTCTGCTCAATGCACTTTTCTTGCATCTCTCGTAGACTAAACCCCATATCAATGGTGCTCCTATTGCTGCGAAAACCACACTGAGTCTCCGGTAGGATCCGGTAGGTCTCCGGTAGGTAATATGTCTCGGTTCAGTCGGTTCAAAATGATACGTGCCATTACCTTACCCTCAATTGACAGCAGAGAGATTCCTATGTAATTCCCGCAAATCATCTTACTACCTTTTTGAAAATTGGTACAATGTTGGCATCCTTGCAATCTCGTGGTACCTCTTCCGTCCTCCAAATTTGAACAATCAAATCATGCAGCCTTTCTTTGATTTTTGCACCACCATGTTTCCAGATTTCAGCAGGAATTCCGCAGACATTGGACGCTTTGTTTTCCTTAGTTGCTGTGATGGCTGTCACCACCTCTTCTAGTGTGGGGTCATTGTCTAGGGCATCATTGACATCGAACTGCTCAAGTTGATCTAATGCATGCTGTTCCACACTTCCTGGTACATTTAGTAACTGCTCGAAGTGTTGGGCAAAGCGTTTAAGCTTTCACTTTTGGTTTTCAAAACTTTTGTACCATCTTCGGCCAGCAGCTGGGCACTACCTCTACATTTTGGTCCATATACTTCCTTCAGGCCGTTGAAAAATTCTCTTGTGTTGTTATTATCAGCGGCGTATTGAAGCTCTCTGGCGTTCTCTTTCCACCAATGATTTTTTCGTTCTCGGGTATACTTTTGAAGCTGACTGCGGGCTTGGATCAGCCTGGTGCCAGTTGGTCGCGTTTTCCTCTGCAGAACCTGTGCTTTGGCATTATTCCGTTCTTCAAGCAGGGTATTTAGTACTGCATCATCACCATCGAATCCGTCCTGGTGCTTCCTCTCTGGTTTCCCTAGTACTTTGGCGGTGGCAAAGGCTTGTGATTTTAGTCTCTCCCACTTACCTTCAACTGAGGCACCCATCTCATCATGATGGTTCATGTTCTTTTCCATTTCCTCTTAAAGTTCTTTACACGTGACACTACCTTTAAGTTTAGTTGTATTTAGCTTGTGCATCGGTTGATTACCAGCCCTTAGTATGATTTTCCTCATCACTGTTGACCTAACACGCCTGGCCAGTTCTCAGTTTTACAGCCGACCCTTGCATTAAAGTCTCAGACGATGACGATCTTGTCTGGGTCTGGTATTTCATTTACTGTATCTCTGAGCATACTGCAGAATTCCTCTTTACTTTCCTAGGAGTTGGTCATTGTAGGAGCATAGACACTTACTATTGTGGCATACTTCCTACCAGCTAATGGCAGCTGCATGGTCATGATCCTGTTCGTGATCGGCGTTGGCTATTGTTCTAGCTTATTCGCAAAGGAATTTTTGATCGCGAACCCAACTCCTGCTTCTCTTCTTTCATCTTGAGCTTTACCACTCCAAAAGAATGTGTATCCATTGTCTACTAAACTGTCATAGCTAGCCAGACGGGTCTCACATAACATCGCTATGTCAACCCCGTACCTGTCTAGTTCCTTGGCAACTAACGCAGTTTGTTTTTCTGGTCGCTTGGATCCAGATCTGTCAAGTAGAGTCCTTACATTCCATTCTGCAAGGTGTATGAATTTTCTATTAATTCGTATGTGTCCTGGCTTATTTTTCACTGGCTGTCGGAGGGGGGACAGCCCAGCGCGAATCTTGTTCACCCGGGCGACGTTCTAGCCGGTATGTAGAGATGAATTCTTGGTCATAAGGTCCATGAAACTGCACGCGAAGGAATAAGTGAAGCCTGGGTTTCGCCGCACTAAGTTCACTCTCTCGACAGCAGACAGGTTATCCAGCGGGCAAGATCTGGTAAAGACATGCTGGTGCTTCTCTGCTGTTGCAGTGGTTGGCCAGGAGATAGGTATGTTTATTCCCGCACTCTAGTGCTACCACGGGGCACTATTTTTAGTACATGGCCGTTGGCTGGAAAGCTCGTCCGCCCTTAGGTGAGTATCCACCTGATTTTTCCTCGGGGTTTACTCCCGAAGCCTTTTCCAAGTATGGGATAGCCGCAAGGCAGCGGGGTTGGGACTGGCTGGTGTGTGCCTCTACTAGATGGTGCCACTACAAAAACTTAACAAGACCATCATGCGATGGGGCGTTCCCCAGCAATTTAAGGTGCACAGACCCGCTGGGACATGATTCACAGCCTCTCTTCACAGATGTCACTAGATCTTACCCTATTCCTCCTAACAAACACACCAGCCAAGCACGGGTAATGCGCTGGATGCCATCCCAGTATTCAAGGAGGACTACTCCGTGCCCGTCGCAATAAAAAAAAAGCCATAACAATAAACTAAAAGAATCGATACGGAAGTGTTTATGAAAAATCGGTGTTCTTTATTGTATAGATTTTCTTTAAAAGTTAATTTACTGGTAAAAGTTCACCGACCCTCTTTGTCTGTTTTGGCGTAGAAGTGAAGAAAAAGAAACTTTGTTGTTTGAAAATAGAACAAGAAACAAACCAGGTTGTCGAGTTTCAACAAATTAAAGTGTCAAACCAGCCTTGTAATTTGTGAGCTCCCTCAGTTCTTGACATTCTTTTTCCTTTTTTTCTCGTGAACTTTTTCAGCCTCTCTCTTTACCATTGTTGGTGCCCAATCATTTTTTAACAATCCTCCTTCATCACCTCTATTCAGAGGCACCAACTGTCAACAATCCGTCCTATCGGTGAGTAACCAGACCAAACTCTTATTTTGGGCCGGTGAAGCATATTTGCATGATAACAATAACCCTACTGCTAGCGAAAGCTGAAGAATAACTGCAAACCTTTCCCAACAAAGTTTAAAAAACCGGAGAGGCATTCAATATGAATATTAAAGCAAAAGAAACTATGATTTTTTGCAAGACAGCCAAAGTAGTAAAATGAGCATAAATGGAATAGAAATAGAGCAAGTTCCAAAATTCCTATTCCCAGATCAACTAATGTCAGAGGATGGCAGATGTGATGAAGAAATACAACGAAGGATAGCGATAGCCAAATCCACATTCTTTAAAGTAAAGAAAAGATTAACATCAATAAAAATCTTATTAGAGTTTGGACAATTTGACCACATCGGCAGTGAAGCCGTTCTACACCCCAAGTTACCAGATAAGAAGGTGAATTGCAACACAGGAAGAGGAAGACCCCGAAATACTTGGTCAACAAAAATGAGCTCCTCAAAGATTGAGATGCCACAGTCTTACCCTCAGCTGGAGGAAGGAATCACTGATTGACTGAATTGTCATTTAGGTAACATGTTCTGTGAAAACAGATCTTAATATGGGGTCCAATTTTCAAAGAAATGGTGATGAATTATAACATTGAATAAAGATACTCAAACAACAGCAATACATTGATATTGATATGGACAACAATAAACTGGGTTTTTCTTTAGCCTCACCTAAAAAACATAATTTCCAGACATGTTGCAATGGGTATCAAGACTTCTTCCTCCTTAGCAAAACCAACCGTATTTCCAAACCAAAGGGACTTAAAATATTTTTTAACTACTTCTTTCAAAGTGTATCTTTGCAAATATTAATTGTGGCATTAAGAAATAACCCCCATTAATCAAGGACAGGGCGAATCAAGACTGCTTTAGATCTTTAACCTTATTGCAAACTGGCATCACACTGGCACTTAAGGTCATGAATTACATTTACTTAAATTTATAATAAAACCTGGAACTTCTTGGTTAGTACAGATCCACTGTAACCAATAGTTTCCAGATTCGATTCCCAGTGTTAGCACAATGACTAGAATTTTACAAAAATAACCACCATGGGTTGCGTCTGGAAGAGCACCCGGCCAAGAAAATTCTCACTGTCACAACAAAACCCTTCCGAAGACCATTGTCTGAGCCCAGTTACTAGGGATAACAGTGCAAGAAAAAAAAACAAAATAGAAAAAGAATTAGATGGAACAAGGTTTATCCAGGATAGTTTAGGATATGAAGCGCCGTTTGAGGGGCCCTGTTTAACGAAATTTTGGAAGATAGATAACTATTCCAAATAATTTTGTCTAATAAATTGTTAACACAAACATGAATTAGCAGTTAGTTTCCTTTATTTCAGCTAGCACTTCTTCGCTTCTGACCTTATTTACTCTCCTGACAAAGTATAGGAAAAGTCTCGAGATCAGCACTTCAAACTAATTGGAAGAGCTCTTTGTAAACAAAACAACTTGTTTATGGTTTTTGGTAGCAAGCTATAAAGTATGGCAGCTTTCTCGATCCTCATTCATGTTTTCTGCACTAATAAAAGACCCCACTTGACTTGTGTTCCCGTTGTTCTGGGATCTCGTTCCAGTCAAGTGGCAACAAAAAACCATCCGAACCAAAATGAGCATAATTCTAATTGTTAATTATTGCTAATTAGTTTAAGTGTTTTACTACTATTTGTTTATTAAGACAAAACTATGATATCGGGTTAAAATGCTAAACGTAAACAATATTAAAGAAAAAAGAAGATAAAAATAGTTTTCACCTCTGAAAAGCAAAAATAATCCGAGCATTTTTAGGTTAATATTCTCAAAGACTTTTAAGACATGATTAGGTATCACAATCAAGAAAATGATGACAATTTAGACACCATTTTGTATATACAAAACAACACACATGTTTGAATAATGAAAATTTTAAATGTAAAACAAGTAGTACAAAGAATGCATTAGAGGATGATATTGCGATCAAAAAGTAGATATCAATTAAGATAACCTTAGCTAGTATGTAAAACATAACAAATAACAACTAAACCTTAAAAGCTCTACAAAAGCTCTAAAAATTCTTTGAAATAAAAATGTCAGTAAAGACAATTTGAATTTTGTACAGATAAGTTTATTACGGTTGCTTGAGCCCCACCCCACCCCACCCCCATTCCATTCGCTCCAGAAAGTGCTTATACGTAAAGAACATCATTCACTGGTCGCACTACAGAGTAACTTGGATGTTTGATAAATGGTCTTTTATGTGTCTCTTAACTTAAAATACCTGAGTGTCGATCATTTAGTGAGGTCTGCCGTGATCAGAGTTTTAACATTTCTTTTCTAAAACTTCAGCAAATGGTGGCTCTTTTTAGATGTTATGCCAAAGAGCTATTAATCATTATCATACTTTAATCATAAATTCACTAGTGGAAAACAAATGCAATAAAATTGCACAAATTCTATATTGTGCATCACATCTCGCATAATGTACATATGTACAGCTGGTGGCTATATACAAGAAACCCATTAGAAAAATTGTACACGTAAAATAGTACGTATGATGGCTGAAAAGGATTAATTTGAAATACGCAATCTGAACTTTTATATATTAATTATCATACCAAAGTGAACAAAAAAACTTTTTGAGTAATTAATTATGCAAGACAGCGTCTAATATTTGGATTTTCTTTGCCTTAAACGCTCCCGTGCATATTTTTCTCCCGAATGAATTAGCATCTACTAACTATTAACTATTTGAAATAAACAATAGTCTGTAAAATTATTGAGTTCTTTGGCCACAATAGAGTTTGCTAGAAGTCAAGAAATTTCATTTTTTAGGACATTCCGCTGTCATTCATAGAAGAAACAGGAAAATGACAAAAAATTTTGAAAATTAACTCTGTTTATATTACGTGCTGTCTACGTCTAACTGTCATACAGATGTTCTGAACCTTACACCATACATATATTAATTTGTAACTTTTTCTATATAATTGCGTACATCATCATTGCCCTAGAGCCCTATGCGAAGAGTTATGGGAAATATATTCAGTAGTAAAGGTAGGTTTTTATGTTGGCACACGATAGTATTATAATTCATAAAATAAAGATACAAAATAACACCCAAAATACAACATACTACATTACACAATATTTATATTTCACTTCTGGATTTCACTCTTTCATATTCTTCGTCATTTATTTCTAACGTTCCTTAAACAAATTGTTTGTTGCATGAAGTTGTGTATTGCTAGCAAAGAAACAGATAAACATCACTTTAATAAAAGCTATTTTCTGGATACTTTGGGAAAGCATATAATTTCAGCTCAAACCATTGGGCTTCAAAAAAATTTCTTTTTCTGCATTGGCAACAAACCAATTTTAATGATCATTTGCTCTGGTAACTGAGGTATGGGCAGTACGTTCTTAATCAGATCAACTTTATAGATAACCTTCATTTTTAATAACCTATATATATATATATATATATATATATGCGCATGCGTAGTTTGATCACTCTGGCAGGATCCCACAATAACTCTTTAACCTGTGTGTGCTCCGGCAACACGGCCAGAGAGTTATGTCTCTGAACCTCTGTGCTGCACTGATGAGCCCACAAAGGGCGAAACAGTACTGTCTGCAGACTGAGTATATATATATATATATCTATCTGAAGCTTATAACGAAAATTACTTCAAATTTCTAAAATAATTCAAACTTTTTACTCGTTAATAATCAACTAAAAATGTTTTGTGGCTTATACTTAACCCAAATTACAAAAGTAAAACGAATTATAAACTAATTCGATGTCCTGCATGGCCATCTTTATTTAATTAAAAAAAACACTGAAAAGCATAGTAAAATACAAAATAAATTCTCTTTTAACGTTTTGTCAATCATGTGCATAAAGAAAATCAATAACCCAGCTACATGACGGTAAAACAGAACATTTTGGTGCATTTAGCAAACAAATGAACACTCTGCACTTGCAGATCACATACGCAAAATAGGACATGACATGAAAATAAGACTATTTAAAATCTTACTAAAAGGAAAGCCGGGCACGCAATGTCTTATAAAAAAGCGGTACTTATTCTTGAATTTTCGCCAGCCCTGAATGCGAATGTTGTTAGGGAAACGCTCTGGCTTTACTAACTTTATAGTCATGGTGTTATCCCTTCGAATTTTTGCTTATTGCTTATCTTGTAATTAGTTCCTTATTCTTTAGTAATATATGACTGTAATTTCCAGTTTTATCTCATTCTCATGACCTTGTCAGTAGGTTTTAAAGAAACGTCGATATAGAGTTTGTATAAAATTTAATCATCTGTATTACAGTCGCTTGATTAAACAAATTTGATGTAGGTGGGTACCTTTCCTCATGGGTACATCAAACCAAAATTTAGGATTGTCAGTTAGTATGTAGAATAACTGGGCACAAAATAATTGGGGGAAATTTTTCCATAAGACAGTTTACTTCTAATTACACCCTTCCGTATCGCATGTTTATCTCTACCACTGTTACCATAGTTTCTACTTAAGAAATTATATCAATGGCAGTATGAAGCAGAAAATCAACAGAAACATCAACAAGCAAATGACATTAAGAAAGTTTTATAAATAAATATCCAAGGCTGCATTAAATTAATCACAAGGACCATGTTTTTCTGTATAGAAATTATAATTGGTATGACAATCTCTTGTTGTATACTAAAGGTGTTAACACGGAGACATCTGGTATAAATCAGAATCTCTGTAGAAATAAATAGCTACTTTTCAAATACTGTATATCATATTGTGCACATGTCTACTGAGAAAACTATTCAATTACTCAAGAACACAATATTACTTCTTTGTTAATGTTGGATTGAGATTTTCAACTGTTTGGTCACTGTCACGTATTCCTTCTTTCTTTATCAAAAGCAATAGAATTCTCTCGTTTTTTTCTTTCTCACGATGTAACAACTGTTCTTGATTCTATGTTTTAGGCTAATTGATCAAAAAGAATTGTATTTGTGCGATGTTGTCGTATTACTGACGGATTGAGTTAAGACCCCATTTCCCTTCTCATTTTATCTTCTGGATGTTTAATAAATTGGCTCACGTAAGAGTAACAATATGTAAACCCGTAGAGGGATCTGGGTAAATATTTCTTATTAAATTTTGCCACTGATCAGTTATTTTTCTCAACTTTACACTAAGAACATTTAATATTTAAATGTTACTGGACAAGTAGCACCCTAATATGTATCAGTAAAACAGACGTATTAAATAGAGTATATTGTGAATTACAGTATACATGCAAATCTGTTTAAAGTGCAAACCAAAATGTATCGCTCTACTTGTGTGTTTTAGATATAGGATATGAATAAGCTACACTCTTAACTTTATGGTCTGCAATAAAGGTAACTAAATAAGCACACCGCTGCCACGTTCTACTTCTCTCTTTGAGACTGAGGTCACTGAAAAATTACCTCTGAAAATGTTGTCTCATACCGTAATAACTCCTGTTTGAGAACTAATCGTTGAAAATGTCTTTAATTTCAACATGCCGTCTTAATTTGCACTTATAAATCAAATAGATCTACAGAACTGGCAACAACTTTGCTTTTCAAACTTACAAAACTATATTGTCTCCATTCACAGATAACGGTAGATATTTTTCTCTCTAAAATTTAGCATACTTAAAACGATTTAAGGAACTGTACATTTTTTTCAAAAAAAGAGGTAACTAAGCCAGTTGATAGCTAGGATCTGACTACATTTCTTTCTTATCAAAGTTTAGTGCATCATTTTCTCTTTGAATGCCTTGGATTACACCATTTAACACTCTACCCAATCTCTGAACAACAGTAATACAGCGGTGCTTCAAAATGTAAGTAATTTATCATCAAGCAGTAGAACGAAATCTTATTATGTTATATTATATACTTCGAGTGCAAAACGTAAAGGATATACTTGTAGTGTCCGCACTTGTTTTAATCATAAAAGTTGGCGAAATCATCGGAACTTGTGGTTCCATCTTTGGCTTTAAGTCTTTTCCTTTGTTTCAAAACCGGAAGTAGATTGTAAATAGTTCATAGAAAGTACTGCTGTTAAGTAGTTATAAATAAATGACTTGGTATTTTTTAAACTTTGTATCCAATTCTATTGGAACTATTTCACCTAGAAAAATTGTGCACAACATTTAACAATTGCTAGCTATTACTCCCTTTTGTAGGTCCTTTTTTTGTTACACCATGTAAACATTTTCGAACATTTTTCAATTATCTTCTGTGTTTACTCAACTAAAAGACCCTTTATCTTTGTAAGCATAAGTGTTACGTACAGAAACGATTTAGTGATCTGTCTTGTAGCTTAAGTGAAAATATCATTTTAGTAAATTATAGGGAAAAAGTGGCATCACAAAATGTGATGGGGAAGTATCAATAAATATCGTCAAATTTTTATGTAATCATTTGCAGAAGAAATAGTCGAATACCAATATCATAAAATAGAGACAGTGTTTTTGATTGAATAGATATAAAGCTCTAACCTTCTGAAATGTCGACCATTTTTAACAAATTCAAAATACTAGCAAGTGCTCTAAAAGGACATGATAATTATTATTTCTAAACCTGTATATACATAATATTATCTAATGAATAACTATTCTTATTTCAGTATATTCACCGAATAGTCAAATTGCAACTGTACTTCAAATTTTACCGGAAAATTTTCAATTCTCTGTTTTCAAGAAAACAGAGTATCTGCTAAGGGAATAATATTATAATATTATATTATATTATAATATTATTATTATTATTATTATTATTATTATATTATATTATATTATAATATTATATTATACGAAAACCAAGGAGTTTTCTGTAATTAAAACTTTGTAGAAAAAATGTAAATTCTTACTCGATAACAATGCTAGGATGAAAATACAGTTAGTGTTGTCAAGCTATATCTGTGAAAGAAACGTAAGGAATCTAATACATAAATAGTTATCTGTGGCAAAGATGTGTTTATTGCTTTTCAAACTATGCGCAAAAGGGGTAAGTGAAAAAGGAAAAGATGTTTCTGTTTTGATTAACTATAAAAAATTGATTTTTAATAATTCCTTGCTTGAAAATTAAAAATAGCAACATTGAGTAAAGTTTGAAAAACTAAGATTTAAACATGGGCCGTATCAAAAATATTTTATCATCTGACTTCCGATAAAATGATAAATGATTAGCAAATAAATACTTTGAAATGAATTTTTGTCCCTAAAAATAAATATGCAACGATTATAAGCAGGATTTCTTTATCTTCAAATGTTTGAATTGGGAGAGGTTGAAGAAACTTGCTGAAAACTTAAACAAAGTGGCAACACTTACTACAGCATTAACGATATCAATTTAAAGCTATGTGCCACGCTTCTAGCCATTAAAAATGATGTTGCTGTCTAGTTTTGATCCTTTAGGTACCTGTTGCAAACAATGCGGAAAGACAGTGTATATTATTTCTTTATATTTTTACTAACGGCTGTTGGTAACCAGTTAGTCAAAACAGATCTTAGACAAAGTTAAGTGTATTTCTTGCCTTTGATATACAAAACGGGGTTACTGGTGTAGAGTATTCAATTATTTCTTTACAGAAAATAGAAAAAAAGGTTTTATTCTGCGACGAATATATTTATGTTTTGGGGCGTTTCAGAATTTTATATTTCATCTGAGGCAAAAGGTTGTTACTTGTCCTGTGCATATGTTGTAGACATTGGTTATTCAGATGGTTATGTCAAGGTTTAGGTTTTTATATTTTCATATGCTATTCGTCAATCAAGGAAAATCTTAAGATTATACAGAAATGCAAACAAAATATTTGAAGTGTTATACTTGACTCTTGTAAAGGAGTTTGCACCTTTCTATAGCTTCGGCTAAAGTTTAGCAATTACTAGGTGGTGATCTGATGCCACATCTGCTTCTCTCTTGTTTCGGACATCAAGAAGAAATCTTCTAAACCTGCCCCCAATGCAGATATGGTCAAGCTGGCTTTCCGTATTCCTATCAGGAGACATTAAGGTTATCTTATATACTTCCTTATGTGGAAAGACGGACCCACCAATAACCAGATTGTTTGTTACACGGAAGTCTGAAATCAGCTGACCGTTTTGGTTCATAGTACCCAGTCTTTTTCTCTCCATGGTTGCTGTATATCTCTGGTTGTCCAGTCCAATCTCTGAATTGAAACCTTCCACAAGAATGACCATCTTCCTCTCATGTTTGCCATTGATCACTCTCTGAAACCGTTCATATAACTCCTCCTTGAGCCCCTCCTCTGCCTCATTTGTTTAGGTGTAACACATGATGTTGGTGAGAATGACTCTCTCGTTAAATGTCCTGAACTAGCCAAGCATCACTCTTGAACTAATTGCCTCCCATCCTATGAGGAGTTGTGTTGTTTTCTATGACACCATAATTTGGTCTCCCTATTTCTGTTGTACTCCTTTCTCTCATGACCTCAATAGATCAGTGTCCCCCTTCTGATTCGTGTGACCTCACCTAAATGTGTCCACCTCATCTCATATAAGCTGAACACTTTCAAATTGTAGTTTTTCATTTCCGTGCCCACATTTGCACTTCTCCCTTATTCACACATTAGTTTCCACGTTCAATGTGCCCAAACGGACTTGCTTCCTTGTCAATAGGAGATTCTGCCTACTAGTGTCCGAGAGGCTTTGACTAGCCGACTTCGTATTTCCTCTGAGAGAGGCACCTCCTCAATTCCGGTTGCTAATTGTTGTATTTTTTATTGTTTATATTACTTTGATGAGTTTAATACACAGACAGGTAACTAGCTCTTCAGCTTCACCGTTGCCCTCTTAACCAGTATCGCTTGTTTCAACATCCCGCGACAAGGACTAAGGTTTGGACGTTGCGAGACTTTTAATTTATATACTGAAAAAATATCCAATATGCAATAAAATGAAGGCAATGGAAGGAAAACTAATTTTTCGTTATTCATACTTTCCATTACTACCAAAATTAAAAATAATTTCACTGTTATGTTAATGGCTTTGAAATGGACGTTTAGATGCTATTTGATTTACTATTTGAAATAGCAAAAAAAATGCAGTGGATCTATATATGAAACTATAAGATATCTCAGCAAACCTGAATACATGCAGCATAAATACTTTGTATAAATATGTACATATATCATATTAAATATGCGGTAATTAGTTTTATATTACAGGGGTCAAATAAAAAAAATCACTATTTTATAGTGTTGTTTTGAATATTCTCCTGCAAAAATAAATCTCTTCATTTTATTGTTAGTTACTAATCAAAATAAAAAATGGAAGGTTTATCTTTTATTATAAGTAGTAAATGTTTTGTTAAAATAAACGGATTTTAGCTGGATTTAAACCAAGTCATAAAACTTTGTGAATGTCATTAACTGGCTTCATAATACTGATATAAAATAAACCTAAAACAATGAAAGTTTACTCATCGCTTCAGATTGTTAAAAGATGTTATCGTGTGAGGCAAGTATTAGTGTCAGCTTTGCAGATTGTTTTTCAAATTTTAAAAAAATTTGCTTGTCATGCAACTAGGGAAGACGAAAAGACACATTTTGAGTATAAACATGAATGCAGTGTGCNAAAAATCACCAGCAAACTGTAACTTGAGCCCTTGACACCAGTGAACACAGGACAAAGGACAAAGGACAATGGACAATGGACGATTTCATCATTTCTGTCCATTTTTTGAAACAACCAAAACCTTTCAGATCAGATCAGATATTCAATAGAATGTCAATGCTTATTATGAGCTAATAGAATTTGTATTTTTTCCTCTCTAGCAGAATATTGTTAAGCTACTTGAATTTTTTTGAAACGTTAGTTTTCCCTTCTACTTGAATTTTTTTGAAACGTTAGTTTTCCCTTCACATCAGCTAAAATTTTCTTTTTTTCTGAAGTGATATCACTTGTGATATCAGTTGTACTCCTTTGGTTATATCTAATTTCGTTTCATCTAATCTTCTTAAAAAGCAAACTCTTTCACACGCTTTACAGGTGGAACATTGCAAACCAAGTCAAGGCTTAGATGAATTAAATTAAGAGAATTTACTTCTGTTTAATAAATATTTGGGGTCCTTACCTATCATAGCTCGAATTCTCGTATTAATGTGAGGACATTTCATGCCTATTATCGTAATATAAGCCAAGTTGACGTCATATGTACAGGAAAAACACTTGAGCATTTTTGATGTGATAAAAAAGTCATAGAACTGAATAGGTTATTCTTGTTTAGCCTGATCTCGCATGTTTTCTTTACAAGGTATTACATGATATTTTCCAGTACTTTTATTCTCAATCTTTTTCTTATCACTGGACACCCAAGTTTGTTTATTGGGCTGCAAAATACACGTAGGTTGGGTCACAAGAACCCTGCCTGTTTTCAAATTGGTTCAGGCAAGACATTTAAAAACATTTAGCATAAACAAACTTTTCTTAGGTCTACGTTCGTTTATTCAGGCCTAATGTAAGGTTACTGGTCCTGGGGTCTTAGGGCCCTAGTGTGACCCTCTTGGTCCTCAGGTGGCAGATCTGGACCCATTGGAAAAGAAGGCTTATACGAATTGGAAAAGTTGTGTAAAATTATGTAAATAGAATTTTTTCCTTGTGAATGGAAGGAAACTAAATACATAAGTAATAGTTAATTATAACTAACCAACTAACTAACTAATTAAAAGTGTTTTGTATATATATATACATATATGTGTGTATGCATGTATGTATGTATGTATGTATTCCAAATACATTATTTTGTTGAGAATTTCCCACCGACTGGCCTCTCTCAATTTTTGATTAGCAGCGCCCCAAGAACATTCACATGCAACTCATTTAAATGTCTTAAAAACGTAATTATTTACTGATTCCAAAGCGTCATTGTTGATTTTAATTGCATATACCGTAATCGTTCAAATACGCGCCCGGGTACTTATTTAATTTTTATGCTTTTCAAGGGGGTGCTTATTTGAGAGAGGCACTTATTCAAACGATTACGGTAGTGGACGGTGAATCGAAGAAGTTTCCTGATAATAAAAACAAAAAAGAATAAACATTGTTAAAGAAAAAGTATTATTCTTTCTTTTCCAAGTGTTTCCTTCCCTCCATGCAAGGTATTGAATTTTTAAATCGATTTTCTCCGTGAATTCCGAAAATTCGAATAAGCGCTCTCCCCCTAGAACAAAGGAGGGCGTTTATTCGAGAGAGGCACTTAAAAAAATATTTTCTGAAAGGAGGGGCGCTTATTTGAGAGGGGTGCTTATTCAAACGATGACGGTAGGTAGTTTTGCTGGTAAGTGGTGTTTTTTTCCAAGCTTGCTTCTTGACATAGGTTCCAGTGATCAGGTAGCAAGCTGACAGACCGGTAGCACCCAGGTAGGCATAATTGCAGTTAGATTCCCATCACAAGAACATAAGCAAGACATGCATCGCTTTATACACATACATTGTTAAAACATACTTTTCCCCGATATTGCACGCCATTGGCATCAAAGGCAAAAGATCATCTTTTTAAAAAATTAGTCAAACTCCAGGCCCATCTGTAAACCAATGCAAGACAAGGAAGTAACAGAAGCCCTGATATGTTCTTTCATGTTCTTGTGGTGAGAATCGGCTGCAATTATTCTTGATTGAAGCAGGTGTTTGTGTAAATCTGAAAGAAATGTAATGACAGTATTTTCTGAAATTTGTGGTGACATGTTCACTGACCATAATGAAATTGCAACGAAAAGGTTGAGAAAAAATACAAGCTGAGAGCTTTTCTTTTCCTACCTTCAGTAACTCCACTTGTGGTAAACAGACCAAGCACGCTAAGTCACAGAAGAAAAAACACGAGAAAGTGAACCAATCATTCACTAAAACGTCAACTGAGCCAGGTAAAAATGAAAATTTTTCTTTTGTCGATTTGGTGACATTGGGTGCGCTATTGTCTGTCACCGTGGGAGAAAAGTCCTGCCAGCTTGCCGTGGGTAGCTGAATGCCAAGACATTGAAAATAAATTTACTTCTGAATAAGTTATGCAAGTTGGAAAAAACCAAGAGACAATGTATCTCGCCTCTCTGGTGGGGAGGCAATTGAAGTAAATATCCCAGGAAGAAGAGATGGGGAGACAGTAAAAAAGAAGACGTAAACCACTAAGGTGTTCGGTATGAAGCCCCCTGTAGAGATAATCCTGGAGAAGGAAGACAAGGTCGGCGAACCCTCTAATCACAGCAGAAACAATGGCCAGTGAGGAGAAGGAGAAAAGAAATACAAAAAAAGGAGTTTTCAACTGATTATTTAAGTTTTTATTTTAGGATATTGGTTCATTTCTATTTCTATCACGAAGCCTAAGAAATCCTCCCTGATACCTCCAGAGAAATTTGTACCTCAGTTTTGAGATACTTGATTAAAGAAGACTTGTTTTGTTTGTGAAGCTAGATTCTTCATGCTTCTTTAGCATGAGGGCAAACAGGCGACCTTTAAAATCCCTGCATCTTTAACAACATTAAACATTGGTTCAGCTTTTGGTGATTGATAACAGATGATCTTATATTACTATAAAAATGGAAACTTTTTTTTTATATTTCTTGATACAGATATGGAAACATTATGATGCAGATCGGACAGGATTTTTAGAGCAAAATGAGGTCAAGGTAAATTTAATATTTGTTCTTGATTTTCCTCTGAAATAAAATCAAAGTTGAAAAATTTTGTTTTACACGTTCTGTGATTTCATTTGCAAATTGTATTGGAAATAAATGAGCTTGTGATCTATTTATGCCTGTCGCGCACTTCTGCGTTACCGAATGAGGTATAGGGTATCAGGGTATCTAGCGTTTCACTAGCCAGCACTTTGTTGCTGTTGTTGTAGGCTAAAGTAAAATTAGTAAATAAATATTCAAATAAGGTATCAATCACAAAATAAATAACAGCAGTTTTATGGTTTTTTTCAGAGATAAGTCAAGTATAGAGCGTTTGAGGCAACCATCCTATTTATTCTACTCATTTCAAATCCATCACAGTTATGACAAAAGAGGTGCCTAAAGCAGAAACTCCTGAAGTAGCTTTAATCCTGTCACGTCACTGTCTCCATGTGGAGTTTCAACTACAGTTCCTGCTGTTTTATATCTGCTTCGTGTGTGAAACGTGCCATGCTTACCAGTTTTGTTTGTAATCCCTTTTTGTGTGTATATATATATATATATATATATGCGTATGATCAACAAAAAAATGCTAAATATCTAAGACATTGTCATTGAGCCACAAACGGAAGTCCTCATCAACAGTTTTGATATCACCTCGAATACCTATTAGTTGGCAAATCAATACGTGTTGATGGGATTGAATTTCACCACAACGACAAAATGGATTGTCCCTNTAACTTAGCCTCAAAACAAAATATAGGCTGTTATCTTTTTATAGGTCCCTTTTTATATCTAAATTGCAATCTAAACAAGTCATTCGGGAGGATGCAGCCTATTATTTATTTACCCACACTTTCAAGGTAACAAAAGCGTTTTTCAGTGATGAAATAAATAACAGAAAATAATACTTCTTCTTTATATTTGCTTTTATTTTTTCCCGGTGTTTAACTCTTTCCTTTTTGTGAAAATAAAGGTTAAGAAGTTATTTGAATTTTTTGGACAATTTGCGATCTTCCGTGAGCTTTTTCGTGCATCCCAAAACTCAACTGAAATACCAATGAAAGTGTAGTTTTCATAGTTTAGGCGTAACAATTGTAAAAACCACTGAACAAACGACTTTTGGAAACACGAAGTTTTCCTTTGCTTAAAATGCTGAAATTTTGACCACTTTTGTCACTCTTTCTAGTACTCCAATTGTGAGGTACGTTATACATATATCTGAGCGTTGTATTGAATTTTTAATATAAAGTACCAAACTTTGATACTTGCATTCAATTCAATTTTGAATTTCAAAAAATTTCCAAAATGCTAGAGGCGTTTTAATAAATCTAAATACAATATTAAATAAGCGATGAAAAAATGGAATTAACTCTGCTTCAAGATCTGTGGGTAAAACTGATTTTCTTGGAAATTGCATATTTACAGCAGTAAAGTGGTTACATTATATTACTTTATAATTATCAAAGGTTTGTTTGACAATCCATTGGAGAAAAGGTACACTTCAACATTTCAACTGTTGCAAAGAAGCACTTTTCAAATGAAAGGTTTGTTTTTGAAGTAAAGAAAGATTTATTGTGATAAAGTTCAAGAAAGAGTCATAGTTGGAGTTTGTGCTTTAATTAAGAAAAATAAACTGATTTTGTAAAATGAACCAATTATTACTTCTTTTACAACGTAAAAATTTAACGATTGATGATGCCCCAATCTCTTATCCAAAGAAATGAAAAAAGGAGCTCCCAACAAAAACCAACAAAAACCCGGTTTTCCTAGTGTAGTCTAAAAGCCTAAACAGTTACGACCTTTAAATATGCTGGAAAAGTTATAATCTGATTATCATATGGAATAAAAGATGAAAAAGAAATGTAGGTGAAATTCATCATCAATTCAACTGTGGTATACATTGGTTTTTATTTGGGTTTGGAAAAACTACTGGGCCAGAACAAATAGAGGTTACAGCTTACTCAGCCTCTGCAGCAGATGCCAAGAAGCCAAGTACTCATTATTATAAAATTACTGAATGTGAAGTCATATGGTACAGAGGACAAGGCTTATTTTGGATTAGCGAAACGGATGACCACTGAGCTCAGTGAATAATATTATCATGTTGGTCTAGTACTATTGTTTCTTATCAGTGACTGCCAACATGGAATTCATTTTGTAACAGCATAACAGCATGTTGTCAAATCTATTAATAGAGAGATTAAACTTAAAGTAGCCACTAATTTTGGTAGATGCACCTTTTATTAATGGCCTTGAAACAATTTGTGATAGCATGTCACAATTTTTATGCGAGAACAATAAGAAAAATAAGTGATAGCAGAAAACCAAAATTTACTTTCTGAAGAAAATACTAAATAATCTATGAAATGGATATAATTTAAAGTAAGGCTATATGGAAGTAAAATGCCGCAAAATTTTGTCGCTAATTTTTCTGGCGATTTGTGAGATAAAATTAACTGCTGGTTAAATTCAATTAAGGTAAGTGTTTGGTAAAACAAAAAGCATTGGTTTCAGAACATGCATAAAATCACTTCCAGCAAAGAGTTAATTTCAATATCCTTTTATTTCAACCACAAAGAAAGTTGTATTATACCACCACTAAACGATTTGTACTATAGAATGAACCATCGTGACAGCACAGTAGACTCAATCTTTTTTTGAGTACAATTTTATATATTTTTAATTAAATTAATTTCAGTTTTCCTACACAAAGAAATTTTTACAACTTGCACATCAAAATGGCAAAGTCCATCCCTTTCCGTTATAATGGAGAACAATAAACTTTATTTATTGAATAAATTTATTCATATTTACAATTTTATTACTAAAATTAAACTCGTACATCCCCAGCTGGGGTGCCACGTAGTAAAAATTGTTTAACATTCAAAATGGATGGAAAAGCATACAAGTACAAATGGAAAATCGGAAATCGCATTCAAAATTAGAAATGAAATAAATACCATAAAACCGTATAGTACAATTGCTTTTTAAATTGCTGTCATTTACTGGGGGAAGGTTGGGCCAGTTTGCATTGTATTTATTCAGATAAGCAGAAGAAAGTGGGTACTGGAAAGAGCGGTACAGGAGTGAAAGACGTCCTCCGCTTTAACACCAGTTTGAATTTTGTGCAAGTATAAATATCCCTTTTAGCCACCCTTATCAGGGGTACTGGTGACGTCAGCGGCAACAGGCTGATGAAGGATGGAGGAAGACACCAGGTAACAGACCTACTGATTTGCAGATTCTACATGATGTCTGGAAGCAACTTTGCAAATGTGTTGAAAGCAGCCTCTCCTGTAGCTTTGTTTTTTGCCACTCCAATCACAACAGGACTCAGCAGCCGGACTGAGGGTTTGTGCCAATGTGATGGTTTTGAAAAATCACCAGCAAACTGTAACTTGAGCCCTTGACACCAGTGAACACAGGACAAAGGACAAAGGACAATGGACAATGGACGATTTCATCATTTCTGTCCATTTTTTGAAACAACCAAAACCTTTCAGATCAGATCAGATATTCAATAGAATGTCAATGCTTATTATGAGCTAATAGAATTTGTATTTTTTCCTCTCTAGCAGAATATTGTTAAGCTACTTGAATTTTTTTGAAACGTTAGTTTTCCCTTCTACTTGAATTTTTTTGAAACGTTAGTTTTCCCTTCACATCAGCTAAAATTTTCTTTTTTTCTGAAGTGATATCACTTGTGATATCAGTTGTACTCCTTTGGTTGTATCTAATTTCGTTTCATCTAATCTTCTTAAAAAGCAAACTCTTTCAAACGCTTTACAGGTGGAACATTGCAAACCAAGTCAAGGCTTAGATGAATTAAATTAAGAGAATTTACTTCTGTTTAATAAATATTTGGGGTCCTTACCTATCATAGCTCGAATTCTCGTATTAATGTGAGGACATTTCATGCCTATTATCGTAATATAAGCCAAGTTGACGTCATATGTACAGGAAAAACACTTGAGCATTTTTGATGTGATAAAAAAGTCATAGAACTGAATAGGTTATTCTTGTTTAGCCTGATCTCGCATGTTTTCTTTACAAGGTATTACATGATATTTTCCAGTACTTTTATTCTCAATCTTTTTCTTATCACTGGACACCCAAGTTTGTTTATTGGGCTGCAAAATACACGTAGGTTGGGTCACAAGAACCCTGCCTGTTTTCAAATTGGTTCAGGCAAGACATTTAAAAACATTTAGCATAAACAAACTTTTCTTAGGTCTACGTTCGTTTATTCAGGCCTAATGTAAGGTTACTGGTCCTGGGGTCTTAGGGCCCTAGTGTGACCCTCTTGGTCCTCAGGTGGCAGATCTGGACCCATTGGAAAAGAAGGCTTATACGAATTGGAAAAGTTGTGTAAAATTATGTAAATAGAATTTTTTCCTTGTGAATGGAAGGAAACTAAATACATAAGTAATAGTTAATTATAACTAACCAACTAACTAACTAATTAAAAGTGTTTTGTATATATATATACATATATGTGTGTATGCATGTATGTATGTATGTATGTATTCCAAATACATTATTTTGTTGAGAATTTCCCACCGACTGGCCTCTCTCAATTTTTGATTAGCAGCGCCCCAAGAACGTTCACATGCAACTCATTTAAATGTCTTAAAAACGTAATTATTTACTGATTCCAAAGCGTCATTGTTGATTTTAATTGCATATACCGTAATCGTTCAAATACGCGCCCGGGTACTTATTTAATTTTTATGCTTTTCAAGGGGGTGCTTATTTGAGAGAGGCACTTATTCAAACGATTACGGTAGTGGACGGTGAATCGAAGAAGTTTCCTGATAATAAAAACAAAAAAGAATAAACATTGTTAAAGAAAAAGTATTATTCTTTCTTTTCCAAGTGTTTCCTTCCCTCCATGCAAGGTATTGAATTTTTAAATCGATTTTCTCCGTGAATTCCGAAAATTCGAATAAGCGCTCTCCCCCTAGAACAAAGGAGGGCGTTTATTCGAGAGAGGCACTTAAAAAAATATTTTCTGAAAGGAGGGGCGCTTATTTGAGAGGGGTGCTTATTCAAACGATGACGGTAGGTAGTTTTGCTGGTAAGTGGTGTTTTTTTCCAAGCTTGCTTCTTGACATAGGTTCCAGTGATCAGGTAGCAAGCTGACAGACCGGTAGCACCCAGGTAGGCATAATTGCAGTTAGATTCCCATCACAAGAACATAAGCAAGACATGCATCGCTTTATACACATACATTGTTAAAACATACTTTTCCCCGATATTGCACGCCATTGGCATCAAAGGCAAAAGATCATCTTTTTAAAAAATTAGTCAAACTCCAGGCCCATCTGTAAACCAATGCAAGACAAGGAAGTAACAGAAGCCCTAATATGTTCTTTCATGTTCTTGTGGTGAGAATCGGCTGCAATTATTCTTGATTGAAGCAGGTGTTTGTGTAAATCTGAAAGAAATGTAATGACAGTATTTTCTGAAATTTGTGGTGACATGTTCACTGACCATAATGAAATTGCAACGAAAAGGTTGAGAAAAAATACAAGCTGAGAGCTTTTCTTTGCCTACCTTCAGTAACTCCACTTGTGGTAAACAGACCAAGCACGCTAAGTCACAGAAGAAAAAACACGAGAAAGTGAACCAATCATTCACTAAAACGTCAACTGAGCCAGGTAAAAATGAAAATTTTTCTTTTGTCGATTTGGTGACATTGGGTGCGCTATTGTCTGTCACCGTGGGAGAAAAGTCCTGCCAGCTTGCCGTGGGTAGCTGAATGCCAAGACATTGAAAATAAATTTACTTCTGAATAAGTTATGCAAGTTGGAAAAAACCAAGAGACAATGTATCTCGCCTCTCTGGTGGGGAGGCAATTGAAGTAAATATCCCAGGAAGAAGAGATGGGGAGACAGTAAAAAAGAAGACGTAAACCACTAAGGTGTTCGGTATGAAGCCCCCTGTAGAGATAATCCTGGAGAAGGAAGACAAGGTCGGCGAACCCTCTAATCACAGCAGAAACAATGGCCAGTGAGGAGAAGGAGAAAAGAAATACAAAAAAAGGAGTTTTCAACTGATTATTTAAGTTTTTATTTTAGGATATTGGTTCATTTCTATTTCTATCACGAAGCCTAAGAAATCCTCCCTGATACCTCCAGAGAAATTTGTACCTCAGTTTTGAGATACTTGATTAAAGAAGACTTGTTTTGTTTGTGAAGCTAGATTCTTCATGCTTCTTTAGCATGAGGGCAAACAGGCGACCTTTAAAATCCCTGCATCTTTAACAACATTAAACATTGGTTCAGCTTTTGGTGATTGATAACAGATGATCTTATATTACTATAAAAATGGAAACTTTTTTTTTATATTTCTTGATACAGATATGGAAACATTATGATGCAGATCGGACAGGATTTTTAGAGCAAAATGAGGTCAAGGTAAATTTAATATTTGTTCTTGATTTTCCTCTGAAATAAAATCAAAGTTGAAAAATTTTGTTTTACACGTTCTGTGATTTCATTTGCAAATTGTATTGGAAATAAATGAGCTTGTGATCTATTTATGCCTGTCGCGCACTTCTGCGTTACCGAATGAGGTATAGGGTATCAGGGTATCTAGCGTTTCACTAGCCAGCACTTTGTTGCTGTTGTTGTAGGCTAAAGTAAAATTAGTAAATAAATATTCAAATAAGGTATCAATCACAAAATAAATAACAGCAGTTTTATGGTTTTTTTCAGAGATAAGTCACAAGTATAGAGCGTTTGAGGCAACCATCCTATTTATTCTACTCATTTCAAATCCATCACAGTTATGACAAAAGAGGTGCCTAAAGCAGAAACTCCTGAAGTAGCTTTAATCCTGTCACGTCACTGTCTCCATGTGGAGTTTCAACTACAGTTCCTGCTGTTTTATATCTGCTTCGTGTGTGAAACGTGCCATGCTTACCAGTTTTGTTTGTAATCCCTTTTTGTGTGTATATATATATATATATATATATGCGTATGATCAACAAAAAAATGCTAAATATCTAAGACATTGTCATTGAGCCACAAACGGAAGTCCTCATCAACAGTTTTGATATCACCTCGAATACCTATTAGTTGGCAAATCAATACGTGTTGATGGGATTGAATTTCACCACAACGACAAAATGGATTGTCCCTTAGACCAATTCTATGCATGAAATCGGCATATCGTCCATATCCAGATCGTAATCGATTTAAGAGCACTCATTGTTCAAGCTTCAGATCATGTCCTGGAGGTTTCACCGTAGGTTCAGGAATAAATTGGGAAAGCTGGTTGTCTGTATTACTCCATCGCTGTTTCCACACATTAGCAGCCCAAGATTTGACAGATGCTGTATGGTTTATGGTGGAGGCTAAAAGGTGCATGCGATTCGAAAGTGGAACTCTGCTCTTCAACCTATTGTTTGTAAGTGGATATTCAACCAATTTTTCAAGAATGTGCCCTTCCTCTGACAGCACATGATTATATAAATTCAATATATTTTGAATAATATATTTTGTATAAAGTGCACTATACAAATTCTCTTGGTAACATATCACGGACCTTTTTAAAATCAACAAGAACAATGTACAACTTTCTTTGTCTTTTAATGGGCTCAGCCTTGACTTATTTCAGCAAGAATGTAGCATCCATATTGCCTCATTCTAGTCAGGCGCCAAACTGCATGATGTGCAGCCTTCTTTCTATTTCTGTTATGCATTTGATTTCCTACGACATTTAGGATGCACCAGAACAACGTACAGGACGCTGCCATTAAATTCACCAGTTGTAAAAAATAACATGCGTTCTCCCAGGACACTTATTTTAGAGACGGATGTTAGTCTTTGCTGGTTTTGCGATTACAGTAACCATATATTTCTTTAGTTTGATCGTACCTAGTACTTTTTCCACATACATTTTCCTCTGGTTGATCATATGCCTCACTTACAAGCTCTGTTTAGAGGTTCTTCAGTCTGAGTAGCATCCTCAGCTCAAACCTCCATGTTTAAGGCAAAGTTCTATTTTTCGTCTATTTATCAAAAAGATGGAATACCATCTATAATAGAAGTTTCAGTTTTAAAAATCAATCTCTGGGGAAGACTTTTGAACGTGTTTAATCTTTTGCTATAGTTATTTCAAGTAATTGTGGAAGTGCTGACTATCCCTTAAGGGCAAATATGTTTGTCAAAATGACAAATAGTTAATTAGTATAGTGGTAACACCATAAATTTTTCTACTGTAATAAAAAAGACGAATAGTTGCTCTAGCTTTGTGAATTTCCACAGTGATCAAAGTAGGGGGACTAGAGTAGGGTAAAATTGTCTTTTGGGCTTTGTTTATCATTTATCAATCAGAAATTTGAAGTCCGATAAAATATATTTGCATAGAATAAATCGAAAAATATTTGATACAAAAGTTATAAAGAGAGGAAATGGACAGAGCTGATCTTTCCTCGCATGTTTACTATACCACAACTAAACATTGTTAGTTATGGTATTGTAAGATTTTTGGCGGGAAATTGCGCCTCCTGCTAAGAGGCGCAGTTTCCCACCAAAAATCTATGTTCTACCTTGAATCAGGTGGTGAATGTTCATTCACCGGCACTCTTGGGCGCACGGGCTGTTTTTTTCAAGCTGCGCCCATGAAAATTGGCACGAGCCAAGCTTAGCGAAAATAATTAAGGTGCTATTAATTATGTAGTTATATTCCCAGTAATTAATGAGTTATTAGGTAATTAGTGGATGCATATTTATTTTTTTCAAGCTATCGGCACAAAAATTGGCATGAAGAAGAAGTGTCTTGATAATGCACACATTTTTATTGAAAACATCGATTCATAGTCATGTATACTGGCCAATTATTGCGTAACTGGAATTGGTAATTGCATGTTGTTCAGGAAACAAAAGTTTGTTATTTAAGCAATTATTTCCCCCATTGAAACGTGTGACAGGATGGCCGAGAGGTCTTAGGCGTTGGTCCACCAATGTGTGGGTTCTAATTCCACTTCTGACAACTTTATATAAATATATATATATATATATATATATATATATATGTAAGTATACTTTCTTCACCGAAATTTACATTTTCAATCTACAGGACCTAATGTTTTAGCTGCAAATTTATCGTAATAAACGGAATTATCAGTACAATTATTTGTAACACTTATTTCCCTGCGCAACTCAGTGTTTTACTTGGAACTTCAGTAAAGACAGCACAAGTATCACATTTCCAACATCAATTTGTAGAAGTTTGAAATAAATAGGCAGTGGAAATGTGGAAAGAGGAGGGTCAGATTTGAAGTGGGGGGTTTACATCACATGCTGGTTGAGAGCAGTATCATAATTCCAAAAGAGTGCTTTTGAAAATTTAGAAAAAGGATGATAGTGGTTGAATTGTGGGAGGAGGTGTGTCAGATACTGCCACACCAAGTTTGAGCTTGAACTCAATTTTGACAACTAATCGAGCTACATTCATAACTCAGCTGAAGTTACTTATCAGTTCCAGTAGCAGGACCTGCAAGCGAGCCAGAAGGACAATTACAATCATGTTAATACCTAATGGACACTAAGGGAAAAGTATTAGTAGGAGAGTCATTTGTTCCTAGTGCAGGGGCTGCTTTTTTCAAGCTATGGCCATGAAAATTGACACGAATCAACCTTGGCAAAGTTAAGGTGCTATTAATAATTTTGCAAAATTATCGCTATTAAATGAATTATTAGGTAATTAATGGATGCATATGTAGTTAAACTTTAAAATCTCACTAACAAACTTGAATTTTCATTTAAGTATGATTGATAGCTTTTTTTAAATATACTTAAGGTGCTACCAATACTTTTCCCCACAATTGTAATTTTTTAATGGCAATTGTAAAAGAATTCAATATCAAATTGTAAAAAATGTCAAGAGGTGGGAGTGGGTCAAATGCTGCCAAGACAAGTTGCAACTTCTACGTTCTAGAATAAGGTGAATTATACAATGATGCATTCTTAATTTTTTGGGTTTAAGCAAGTGGGGGAAGAGTTGGGGCCTGCGAGCGAGCCTGTAGGACAACTACTCTCTTGCTAATATCTAACTAACACCAATTGGACATATTAGAAGGGGGGTGGTATATTTCTAGTTATAATCAGTTAAATGTTTAAAGAAAAAAGTTGTTACAAAGGAAGAAAATGTCTTTGTTGAATTAGAAATAAAATGTTAGAAAAATATCCTTAGGTCCTTTTAATACCTTTTTTGAGCACCGCCTAAAGAAAACTTTACAGAGAGCCCTGTCT
Organism: Morbakka virulenta; assembly: GCA_003991215.1. NCBI lineage: Eukaryota > Metazoa > Cnidaria > Cubozoa > Carybdeida > Carukiidae > Morbakka > Morbakka virulenta. The sequence continues at coordinate 478,094 of RDPX01000371.1, forward strand.
TAAAAAAATTAAGTTGCAACTCTTGGAAGAGGGAAGGTGATTGGAGGATAGAACCTCGTTTGAGGAAGGTTTGTTTTCTGAGATCTGTTTTATCCATTTCAGGGATTTTGCAGGGATCTCCTGTTGCAAGATAAGGAAATAGTAGACGATGATGAGATTCAATCATTCTATGCAGCTATTGTGAGTAAACTTTACCTATCTGGTTAATTTTGTACGTGTAAACCAGGGTGGATCAATTCTAAGTGGAGAGGCTTCCAAATTTTGTTTCAAATTTATACCCGGATAGTGGGGGAGGGAGGTTCCAAACTGAATGCATAGGGTTTCCTAAAAAAACACAATTTCTTTTTTGAAGGGGCAGGAGGACTTCCGGAAGCCCACTGACCCTCAAAAAAGAAAGCTTTTTTCCCCTTAGGAAACCCTGCTCCCAGATCCGGTCATGTAAACCATTGTAATATAGACCTCACGCCAGTTTTAACACAAAGAAAATGCCAGTTACATACTGGTGCCAGTAAGGCCTCAAGAGGCCCAGGATACACAAAATTTTGAAAACTTATTTATGAATTTTTAAATGATACAAGGAAAATTATCGTCAAATGGTTGACAATACAAGTCTTTTGAAAAGCACTTCCTTTTTTCTATTTATATGTTAACTAGATGAAATGCTGGAAGTGATCAACGCTATTGATGATCAATCGCCAAAACAAACAGTTATGAAATTAAAAGATTATAAAAATTATAAAGTCATCGTTACATTCGCTGAATTTTGTTTATCAAATTTGAGTTTCAAAATATATTTCATGCTTTATAACAAAAAAATGTATATGTTTTATTAACACAGTGAGAAAGAAGAGTGGAAAATTCTGTTGTGTAAGAAAATAGCAAACTTGTATTGGTGAAGCAATGCATTTATTGACTGAATTCCTTTGTTAACTAATGGCTACATTATCTGCGTAAACACGAGGTTTGGTTTGTCTACATTTGATAACATTATTTCTTATGTTTAGATGCAGCTGTACGATACTAATAAAGATGGGAAGCTGAGCATGGCCGAATTGGCTAAGTAAGAAATTTGAATATTTATTTTTATTTCCGTCTAAAAACCACTGCCGAAAAAAATTACAAAATGTTTTAACTTACTGAACTCGCAAAATTAAAAGGCTCACGTAAATAAAGATCTTCCAACTATCCTCCGTGGTCTGTGTTTTAATATAGATACATAAAAGTAACCTGTATGATACCTCTGCTTACCTGACTTTGCCTAGTAGAGATAATGTAGAAATCCCCTGTTGTATGGTAAATGCTACAGTTCCCATTGTTTTTATTATTTCTCTCATTACCAAATACTGCGACAGCCTTAAATGCTCCACTAAGTGTACATGGTCATTTTAAGCCTGAGATTACTATATAATATCAATTTAGAGTAAATATATTTTCTAACAGCGAAGTGTACGATATTTAATAAAATACCTAACCACAATTGCTAGCTAAACTTGAAGAAATGAGAAAAATATAATAAAGAAATTATCAATTATTTACAATTACCTTCTCTAATCATTAATTTTTTAAGTCAATGTGTATTGCCTTTTTAGTTCTATTAAATTAAATTGACTAAGAAGACGTACTAATCTTATATTTTCTAAGTACTTACTAACTTGATTTCAGTAATGAGTTTTTTGTACTCTTGCAGCGAGGATGGAATTAAAAGTAAAAAAAAAATTTTTTATCGTCCAATTAAAAAAATGAATTTGGTACACGGTATTACTGTAAAATATAAACATTTAAGGATATATCCTTTTGTTAAACAAAGACAGAAAGTGGAAATGTCTTGAAAAGAGAGCCCTTTCATTGTAAATTTCTTTTAAAATCCTCTTTTTCTGGATCTAACAGCTATCCAAACCCTATGGTCATAATAGTAAGCATAATCAACAACTGAAATGAAGCATGTTGAGAGAAATTACAGCAATTAGCTCAACACAGCTTGGCTTCAGAGGAGAAAAATCTACAACAAAAACAATCTTTCTGCTACAAATATAATAAAAAAGCATCAAGAAAAGAACAAAAGCTATATATGACATTTATCGACTTGTAAAAAAAATTTGGAAGTGTAGGAAGGGAACCTATTTGGTGGGCCCTAGGACGACAAAGTCACATAAGTTTATGTTAAGATTATACAGAAGATATACACAGACTGTTCTACGCTAGTATTACGAATGGAAGGAGAGGCAGGTTATTTCCCCATTCGAAGTAAGATTGCTTCAAGGCTCCACAGTTGACTCACTTTTATTCATCACAATTATGGACAAACTGCAGGGAAAAAAAAAGATAACCACAGGCAGTCATATCTTTTGCAAATGAACTTATTCTGTACAAAGACTGTAGAAATTTACTTGAAGTAGAAATAGAACGATGGAGGGTTCTGTTTGCAAGCCTTGGCCCGAGAGCAAGTAGAAATAAAGTAGAGTACATACCAGGCCCTACCGAGGAGTCAACTGTTGATCTACAGGACAAAACCTTGCAACTGTGAAGACATTCACCTTGGACTAACATTCAGTGCAGAAAAGGAGTAATACAGGAAGGTGTTAACAACAGGGTGAAGAATATATTGGTCTAAATGGAAGCAAGTATCATGAGTATTATAAGGCAGTAAGGAATGTTTAAAGCCAGGTTGAATGAGTATTATAAGGCAGTAAGGTATCCAATACGTTTAAAGCCAGGTTTAACACAAAAGTTACATGACCAGCAATGACGTATGGATCAGAATGTTTAGTGGTGCAAAAAAAGAAGTTGATAAGGGTACATACCACAGAGACGGGGGTGCTAAGATGGAATAGAGGGAAAAAAAAGAGAGACCATGTGAAGAATTAGTATATATTAAGAGAGGCCTGGATAAAGCAAGACCTGAATGGCTAAGTCAAAGGAAACTCAGATGGCATGGACGCATATCCAGACGAGTTGAAAAATGATGCGACATTATATTGATGCAACTACAAGTACGGTGAATGCGGAAGAAATGGAGACCAAAGATACCATAGACAGAATCGGTTAGCGAAGGCGTGGAGGTTTGTGGTATCGAAGAGGATATTTAGAGCGATCACAAGATGTGGTAGTGCAAAGCAGCAAAACTCGTCCCTAAGTGGACCACACTGCTCAAGGTGAGAAAAGGTGAGGCAAATTTTAACGATTTAGCTTGAATTAGCTGATTGCAAGCCTTCGACTTTCCATTACTTTAATTTTTTAACGGGATAGCTTAGTTTGAATATTTAATTAGCTGAAGTTTAATAAGGAATTCCTTTGGATCGATTTCCAAAATTAGTAAATTTACTATTAGATTAGAGCAACACGACAGTAAAGTTTTGCCTTTTAAGTGCTAACGTTTTTGAATTTTCTTTCTCTTCTGAATTTAGTAGATTTATCAAAACATGGTTCTGAAAATTCTGCAAAAAATTACCCGTATTTCACATGTTCGCACTTTAAAAATAATTGAATTTTGAAATGATTGGCTATTTTGTGTTAAATGTGATACCAAGAAAAACGTTTTCCAAAAATATTTCTTTTTTTATTTTGGAAAACTTTCTCACAATCTACTAACGGTAATCCAATATAAAAATTAGCTGAATAACCTCTGATCAACATTAAAGGTAGCTCTTGTATTAAAAAGAAATACATAGGGTAGTATTTGTACACATGATATTTCGTCCTTCAACCAATAATGCTATCTATCAAAAATACTTGTATTATCATTATCGTTCTCTTTTTGTGTATGAATATGTGAAAAGTTCAAATGTTAAAGCTTTGTATTTAAATTTTTGACATGTTTACAAATTTTTTACTGCAAGACATTCATGCTTATTAAACTGAAATAATAAAAAATAGATGTACAGCAGGATTTTGATACATTTTTAAACAAAAACAAGAGGAAAGAAATAGTATAAGTGAAAAGATGGTCTAAGGTAATAAGATATATTGTATTGAAAGAAACAAAAAGTAATTTAAATACTATAAAACAAATAAAAGGAATTGTTTCTTCCATACGTCACCATATAAATAAAATCGAAAACCTATTTGAAGAAGAAAAAAAATGGGAGTAAAACCTCAGTCAATTGCATTAAGATTTTGGTTTCCTGTTATTCCACTTTGATGCACTTAAGCACAAAATCATCAAACGTTTTTCTTTTTCAAATAATTTGCAGCTTTCTTCCAGTGGAACAAAATTTCATGGCACAATTCAAGGTAAATTTTGAATGAGTTATGTTTTCTAAATTAATTTCAAGAATCTTTATTTTGTTTTCATTTTTTGTTTAGCAAAAAATGTCATTTATTACAAAGCTCATTGGTTTAGGATCCAAAAAGATCTTGCCAACTAAACCAATATAATGTTAGGATTAATTAAACTTTGTTGTGTGTATGGATAAAAGAGGAATCAAAAGGGTAAGCTCCGTTACAATATCTACAGAGCTTGAAGGGCCAAGTCAGAATAAAGGTCTTATTTATACATAAAAACAATAAACATTAAATATAGAGAGACTTAAAAGTAGTCAACATTGTTAAGTGGTCGGCTTTCTATAACAAGTAAAGACCATATACGACTTTCTTTTATCTACAGAAATTTAGTGTATGGTCTATGATTTTATAGACAGTCAGTTACAAAAACTAGCCCGATGTTTTTGATCCTCTTTGTTTTGCTTGTTGATAAATTACCTTTTGACGTACATTGAATATTTTGTCTAGTTTTCATAAATGACTGCTTGTTTCAAGGCAAATTAATTTCTACCTTTCCCCCTGCTTTTTACAAAGATATTGACTGTCTTTCTGTACTGAAAGTTCAAACACCATTTCACCTTTTACTTTTTAAAGCATCCAGAGAAAAAGGTTAATTGTCCAGCATTTTGATATATATCAAAATGATTATAATCAAGATACATAGGGAGTCAGTAACCTTATATTTGTTTTATTAAATGTGTGACGTAAGCTTGAAATGAAAAATAGAAAATATGTTAACAATTTTTACTTTTATTTTAGTATTAGATAAGAGGAAACTTCATTCTAAGAACCTAAAAAGTTCAACTTCTTATGATGTTACCAAAAGTCATTTTACTTTTTCTGAGAGCTGAATTTAGTTTTAATACAAAACTACTTTTTTATTGCAGTGTTTCAAAGATCTAAGCAACCAGGCTTTCAATGATATATTCCAACATTATGACAGGGTAGGTCATTTAATATTGCATTGGTATAGCATCCATGCAACCACTTTAACTTTTGTTTTTCATATCAACTAACCACTTCATAAACTTACAAATCTTTGTATATATTAGTTTGTACATCCTTATATAGGGCACCATAATAGCTTTAGGAGGAGACATTGTGAATATCAAATTAGGTTAGATGGTTCAAAAATGACTTGGAACTGTAAAAGTAGTTCTATTAGAAAAACGCTTATGGCAATAAGGCTAGAAAAGACAAAGGCTGCCAACATCATGTTGGTGTAATAATAGTTCCAGAATTGCAACAATAGATGCACCAACCAAAGAAGAGGTTCTCCTCTGGATGAGGTCGATGAGATCCAAATGATAACAAATGTGTTAGTTTAATATAAAAAGAGCACATTACAAAAAATGTCAAACTGCAGCCTCGTAAAGGTACAAAATTATCTTTGTTGTGAGGTGTTCTTTGACTTATGCAATGACTGAACTTTAAGAAAAGCAGACCTGCGTATTAATTGATGTTATAATGAATCCCCAAAAAGGTCCTATGAGAAGGTAAGATCAAAGATTTTCAGGTGGTTGAACTAACAATGTGATCTCATTTACCTTAAGTGAACGTCTGGGAAGATACACAGTCGAGCATAACCTCGAAGTGAATGCCCCAGTGCTGTCTGAAAACACAAACAAACATTTTAATAAATCCTAAATATATGCAATTCACTGAGCTTCAAAGCTGAATAATAATGAATTGATACAGCCTTGATTGGGTGCAGGGTAAAACAGAGGAGAAGGGAAGATTTTAATTCTGTCTGGATCCCAATACCTAATTTTTTCTTTCCACTTAAAAGTGTTTACGCCAGGTTCTGAAAGGACCAAATTTTGAATATGAGCTTATTCTGAATATTATGGAAAATTCAAGCAGTGTCTGTAATCCTAAACAGCCCCAGGGGAACTGATAGATTAAATCTTGTTCCTGGTAGATTTACCAAGACAAAGAAATAATTCTTAAGGTAGGAAAAAATCGAAGAATGCCCTGTAATTCCCAATTGGACCTACTTGGTTTTGTTAAAACCAAGACGTTGATCTCTTTGGTGTCCTAGGGGTTTATGGGACTTAAAAAGGACTGTCTTACTTTGACACTTTAAACTTTATGTGGTACATTTAAGATACAAATAGGATTGGTATCTTGGAGAATTTGGGATAAAAAGACTGAAGATTTTTTAACTGTGTATATGTTAATATGGCCAGCTTTGGATTAAACTGTTAATTTTTAAGGAAGTGTTCGCCCAGGATTATTGAGTTATGATTGAGATAGGCTTTGGGAGTAGATCAGAGAGGCTTTTTCAACCTAAATTATTCTCTCTGTAAAGCCGAATGGTCCTACCATCTGAAACATTGCTTTAGTTGCCATTTTTGTATTCTTCCTGTAGTTCAAGGTAAGTATGTCTATAGAGAATATAAATTTGAAGGGTAATTGCAATTCAAGCTACGTGTGACTAGCCACAAGTTAATTTTCGATTAAGCTAGCATTTTTGCACATGGTTTATACACTAAAGTATTAGCGAAAGATAACTCCCAAATACTACCAAGTTTGCTGCACAATTCTTTTATTATCTGAGTGGTAATTTTTTTCGGGAAGAGATGCTTAGTAAAACTGGAACAAGAACTAATTTTTCTTACTGTGTTTTGTGGTTGTTTTTTCATTCATTCATTAGTTACTTGCAAAAATTAAAAAGAGAATTTAATAACTAAAGAGAAAACTGCTTTTCTTCAATAGAAAGTGGAAGATTGATTTAAAAAAAGTAGAAACAAAGTTGTTCTCAACTAATTTCTTTATCATGCAATCAATATCTAAAAGCAAATAACCCAAGCTCTTTTCGGTTGCAGAATGACGATAATTCAATAGAAGAAGAGGAACTGGAAGCGTTTATCCGTGATTTGTTAATAAGATTTGGCAAGGTAAGTAATAGGGTAGTTTTTATATGGAACTTAAAATACTAATGGATAATGACAAGGACACCAATACCCGACATAGTAATTTAATGTTGTGGCAGAAACTAACCTGTAAAGGTATACAGGAATAAGCTACTTACCATAACAAGGAGCTGTTCTTAAAAATTCAGGCTGGGTTTTATCAAAGTTTCAGGTTTAAGTTATTAATATTTGACGATTGTGTAAATACGTTGCAAAATATCCCATGAAATAAGGAAAAATATTCACCTAGAGAATTATCAGCATTCTGCCGGATTAGAACGAAAGAGAGACCTTTAATAAACAAGAATTTTGTCTGAATACTGAAATCCCTAGAGATTTTCATCTGCAACAGTTCATTTCTACTTATTAGTGTTACTCAAGTCTTAGCTTTCTCAGCTGCTCCCCAGCTCTCTCGTTACTGCTGGTTTTTTAAAAGCAGCGACTGTTATACAGTGCAAAAAAAAGTATTTGTATAATTTGTATAATTTGGTTATTGTATAAAACAACCCCGTTGCTACGGTTTCCAATAGCTCTCGGCTACTTATGCTCTGGATGTACTTACAAGGGTAGCACCTAAACTTCACATTAGTTGGACAGTTATCTTTCTACTTTTCGTATTGATTTTTCTTTCAATTTTTGAATGTAACACCACTGGTGTATTTGAACATGGTATCAGGATTGAAAAAATGGCATCGAGGTATTGCTTGTTTAGCATCAGTCTATCTACAGACTAACAATACAAATAATAATGATCCGTTAAGACGAAATAAACAATTAGTTGGGACTAAATTGTGTGTTTTCATGCTGCTGCTTGATGAACTAGCAATGAATATTAGAAAAAGCGATGACATATCAAATAGTAGAGATTTGAAAAAACCCTTACATAATTGTTTTAGCTATTAATTTGTTACAATAAGTTTGTAAAGACTGGTTACATTGGTTCAGTTTTAACAAGAAAGCTAAGATTACAGCGACATCCAATGTAAGAAAGATTGCAGAGAGAATCTGAAGAAAATTTGAGGCGAAGAGAAGGAAAAAGAAACAAAAAGGAGATAAAACAGAAATAAAATGATTAAAACGTCCTGCAAGAAAGTTACCAAAATTCCTGCGCGTATGCTACAGTGTCTTTGAGAAAAGCAAAAATGTAAGGTATAATTGGAAATTACATTGAGTAATTCTGTAAAGAAACTGTAATTTGGGGCTTTGGTACAGAGTTCTCTACTGTTTAGTATTGTAATAAAGGGTCTGTGAGATGAGTTACGTCTTGGCTGTCACTGTTACCTCCTATATGCTGTTTGTGGTCATGGAAGATTTCATTGATTAGCTTCATCAACAATCCTCTGATTTTCACTTTTGGCATCATATGAACTTCAAAAATCAAAGTTTTTTGTAGCAGTTTTAATAGAGGATCTGCCAAGCATACTGTACAATATCCATATAATATATGTCATTAAGGGGTCAACAGCCCTGTTAACTGTAGATAATGCAAAGGTTGGCTGCAAAGACCTAGTTTAGGAATCAAAGGAAAATTCAGGTTATCTCCAAAATTCAAATCTAAATTTTGTATCTGTAATTTATCTCGGGAGGCCAATTATAAAAATTTAATGCGCAGTGGATGGTGCAAGAGATTTACTTGGTAGCTACCATGATGCTACTACCACCAGGAACTAACAGGGAAAAATCTCCTTGGAAAAACTTAGCTACCTCCTTCTACTACTGACAAATCGGGGTATCTCAATGCATAGTAGAGACCATGGTTACGAGGTCTGTACGCGTATTGTTTCATTGCATTCTGGCAAAATGTGACCGATGAATGCAGAAGAAATAACCATCGAATAATTGGAAGGATAAATTTACTAAATTGTCGACTAGAAAAAAGAGGTAAAAACCAAGGGTATGACTTGCATTTGCAAGCTTTGTGTATGGCAAAGATTAAAGCAGACCTTGGTGCATTTCTTTCACTTAAATCACAATTCTTGTTTTAAGATGATAACAATATTTGAATTGAAACATCTCTGCAAATAATGTTTAAGAGAAGCTGAAAAGAGAGCATTAAGTAAGACTTTGAAGTATTTCATTTATCATTAATGGAAATCTGAAAAAAACCACCAGAAGTGACTAGAAAAATGAAATTGATTCCTGGAGAGAAATCTCTGGTGTTAGAAATATTTACCGGGGAAAAGAAACCATAAGCCTTACGATAAGTAATGAATAACTACGTAAGAAAGTATATAGCATTATTAACGACACCAATAAGATTATCTTGAACAAGTTAGACATATTAATATCATACTTAGCAAACAGAAAAAGAATGTTTATTAGAGCCAAGAGAGATTCATACTGCATGGAAGGCAAATCTAAACAGGTAGTTAACATCTGGTAGAGTCCTGAAAAATAAAACAATGAAAAGGCAAGTGACAGAAATTACAGCATGTAAGATCGCTGGATGACATTTGAAAAGGTCAGGTTAATTGATGTTATAAGACTATCAACTATCAACAGTTTAGGGCCTAGAATTTCAAAAATAAGTTCCTTGACCTAAAAGTGAAGAACGCATGGTTAAAGTAAAAAATAATTGATATTGCTGTAGTGATTCTTAACAAGATTGAAATACCTACAATCTACTTTATTTCCCCTTATCGCAACGTACAGTGAAGAACTCTTGATTCTCTCCTATTAGCTTCTACATACTAAGTTGGTATAGACTTGACATAAACCAATTACCATTGGTGTCACTTTGAGTTCCATTTTACTTTGCTGAAGCTGATTACTCTCATCTATTTGCTGTCATTTTTTCTCCCTGACACTTCACTTAAGAGTAAAAATAATTTTTCTACATTTTAAAATAAATTTGTACTTTTAATATTTTGGAATATTATTTCACTTTTTGTACGTTTAACAGAGAGAATACTCTTAACGTCATAAAGGTTCTGCTACTTTTTACCGCTTTCAAATTTATCTATTGTATAACACATATTTTTGCCCTAGAAACATGAAATTCAAGAGCTGACTACTTTCAAGGAGAGGATAATAAAACATGTTGATTTTAATTATGATGGAAAAATTCAAAAAGAAGAACTCCGCATCCTTTTTGCAGATCCAAGATTACAGTTTAAAGGCAAGAAATGAAACCGAAAAAGAAAACAAAAAAACAAACAAAAAACAGAGAAGATAACCAAGAGACTTTTGTGAATACTAAAGCCACTAAAGTACTATATCATAAAAAGTTATTTTATTTTATTTTTAACTTGTTAAAAATGCTTTCTTCTGTCTTGTTCTTGGGTATAGAGTCTCAAGGAAACAATGTAAACTAAAAAGAGAAGGGGGTGAGTATTTCCTTTGCCATTGCTTGGTACTTCAGACTTTTACCAAGCAAAGTCTACAAGTTTTTTAGAGACTTATGATGATCTTTAATCAACTTGAAACCTTTTTCATTAATACAGTCCTTTGTTCAACCAATTTACAAGTGGCACCAGGGGCAAAGTGTAAAAGACAGAACAGAGAGTACCTTTTTTTAAATGAACTTTTGAACATACCATAACTACGATGACAATGATGAAATTTATATCTCCAGATTAAATAAACTCCAACCACAAATATACTAAGGAGAATATCTTTTCTAGTGAAAAACTGAAACGCTAAAGTCCACAAACTCTATATCAATTAGCTGATATAGTAGCTAACTACATCTAGAAAGCTATGCCACGATGTGAAGAGCCTGGTAACTTTTATTCTGCCGACAAGTTTAAGATTACAAATAACGCTAACAATAAACTGTAAACAAGGCCAAGTAAAACTCTAGTCAATATGGTCGACTTTTCTGCTATTAAAAAGTTTCTGACCATGCCCTTGATAAAACTAAAATCCAGCTTGACTTCTTTTGCCAGAAACAAAATTTTTACCCAAATGTTTGGTATTAAATCATTGAAAAACACAAGAAGCAAAATTTTTTTTAGCTCAAAAATGCTAAAGAGAAGGAATGCTGATAGAAGGGCAGCAAAAATGAAATTGAATTTATCCAATGCTGATGGCATAGCCCTAACAAATCATAACGTTGTCAAAATTTAATTGATCTTGAAGTATTCCTTTAAAAACAAAAAGTAAAAGAACCTGAAAATGTAGCTTATGAAAACGATTTCAATAACAACAGATGAATTAGGACCAGCACTTAACATAAATAAAAATAAATAAAAAGTACTAAAATGGACGAAATAACCGTAGTTGCATAATATCCTGATCAAACAACCAAGAGGTAACAGTCAGGAAAATGATTTTGGTTCGACATCTTTTGATAAACATGGTAATGTAATAAAATTAAGTATTTCACCTACCTCGAGCGGTTGTGTATAAAGTAGACTTGGTATTATTGATCGAACTGATTGAAATCCTCACTGAAGCATCCCAGGATCATGTAGTATGTCAAGCGCCAGCCCTCAAAAATGGTAATAGGATTTCTAATATTGGAAAAACTGCGATATAAAGTCTGGATAATGATTACACACAAAATATTTTAAATAGGGCTACAGAAAAAAAGCCAAATTCAGAAATAAATTATTTTCAGGATTTCGTAGGAATTAGTACAGCTGGGAAGTCAAGACCAAATGCATAAAATTTTGCTAATAAAAAGTAACATTGGTTAAAACTGAATTCAAACCTTCATAGTTGTTTACTTTTACTGTTCACAAGTCTTTTATCAACAATGATTTCAAGTAAATTATTTATTTGTCGTTGGAGAATATGGCTTGGAGTTTCCTACAATCTCAAATAAGTTGAACAGTTCATAGTTTGATTCAAACCATAGCTGTCTATGAAATCTCCATTCGTTCATTAAATTATACTTAAACAATTTATCCCCAGCTTTTTATTAAAATATTTCACCACGTAGAAGAAAGGCAAAATAAAGATAAGAACAAATAATTATTAAGCTAAGAAATAAATTTATCTTACTTCATGCATTAGATTTTACGCCTTCTAGGCTAAAAAGGTATTTCAAAAGATATACATATTTTAGAATATCCTATATTATTAAGTAATACATTAATGTCTTATAAAAAAGAAAGTATAAAATCCTTGTTTCTAGGCCTTCCACCTATAATCAAAGAGTTCAAATAGTATTCCTCTTGTGGGTAGCCTTAAGATAGGGCAAATACATTTCATAATTTTCTCCAAATGAAATAGTTGTCTCTGTCGTAAAAAATATCCAAAATCGAAAGACCATTTATATCTTCAAACGTTAGGACATCTAAAGTTGCTTTTTCTGGGTTTCTCTTGTCTTTTTTAGAAACATTTCATCAAAGTTTCACTCGTGAATAAATAAAAAAAACCTCCACACTCTTTTTCGAAGTGACAAATTAAAACTTTTTCGAAGCTGTAACATAGAGCAAAAGTGAAAATAGAAGAGAAGGAAAAGCAAACAAAATGCGCGAGGAGTCTCAATGATATACATGAAAACATTAATGGAAACGAAAACTTTAAGAAAAACAATAATAGACTACTGCTAACATAGCGACATTTTGAATCTGAATCTGAAGATTCCACTGAGATGTTGATTGTGGGCATGTCGCAGGAGCCGGTGCCGACTATAGAAGCCACGGAAAACTGGGCCAAAATAAAGTAGAGTAAAAATTGCACTGCCATACAGTTTATTCACAAATGAAATATGCACATAAAACAGCTTCTTTCTCTTGTCATCTTATCAGCAGCACAAAGTTAAAATTTTTAAAACAATGAGGTGACTTAGTTTTGTGTCACATCCATTTTCCCGACAATCATCATACTTAATCAATAGTATTTGGATTTAATTTAGTTAAATGTGAAAATTAATTTCTTATACTTATCTGTTATAAGTATTTGACAATAACATAACTCCAGTGCATAGCTGGCTGTCACTTAAAGGTGAAAGGATTTTCTATGATACTATTTGTATAAGACCTTTTGACTAGAAAAATACCCAATTCTTTAAGGAAGGAGACCTAGCTCAATTATGGAAATATTAAGTCCTGCTCTCAGTTTGTTAAGGTAGAAGGCCAGCTCATCCAAAATGCTGAACTAGTTGTTACATAAATCTTATTTCACTTTAAAACTATCTTTAACTGTTTCATTTTACATTGATATGCGAATTTTAATTATTAATGCATAAGGTATTTATGGATGAAAAAGATATAGCTTAATAGATAAAAATACACAGAAAAATATTCATGTTTTCTAAATATGTATAGATCATTTAGCATTTCTTTTGTTTCTTTAGGTCTAAATTGTTAGGTTGCATATGTTGGAACTAGTAATTACAATAATATATTTGTGAAAAGTTAGAAGGATCTCCTTTTTCGTTTTTTTTAATCTTAATGCTTCTTTTGCCTGCTTTATCACACTATTAATTAAATGAAGCTGCTTCAAATAAACTCACATTTTATGTGAAAAGTTGATGGCTTAGAATTCCTTCTGGACTTTACTAAATGAGTTCAGATAAAAACTTAAATAGATAGGAATAGTTTACAAGTGAGTAATTTTTATAGTGACATTCACAAGCCGAGAAGCAATCTTCCGGTAGCGGAAATCAGATGGTCGCGGGTTCTGATCTCGCCAGGGACCAGTTTGTTTCTCAAAAAGTTTCAGCATTCAGTCTTATCTTATTGTTTGCAAATTAGTAACGTAGCCATCACAAGGAAATGGTTGATATTTATAATATGAGATACAAAAATTAGTTCGCAGATACCAGTACCATGTAGGTCATAACTGGTACTTTGCCAAAAATTCTTGATCGTATGTTACAATCGTGCATAATTTTTACTACCAAACGTTGCGGTACTGCTTGCTAGCTAAACTAAAATTTAAATGCTATCAACAAACTGAAGTTGTAAAATTCGCATGGTACCAGGTAGTGTTTTACTCCTTTAACTCTAAGAAAATTGAAATTATGTGTATGCCTAGGGGTAAAATGAGCTCATTTAAACTCATACTCTCTTGGAGTTTGCCATGTATGAAACAGACAGATGACAATGTTGTAAATGGTAAATAAATAAAAGTACGTGTTAAGAGAGGTTTCACACGTTTTGGATTAAACTGTTGATTTTGTTATGATACATATTCTCAAAATTGCTAATTGTCACAACACTGCTTAAATAACTACCTTCTAGGTACAGCCTACTGATAGAGCAGGGCTGTTTCGCTAAATTTCAGAAGTTCTGTGGTCAGAACAATTTACATTCTCAAATCAAAGTTTCCCACAGGAAGTTTAAGGCCCTATTTCGAGATGGCTGAATTCTGCATTTCACTTTGTGAGCGTTTAAGTGATTTTAAGCTTTTGAACTATGTTTTCTCTTATTTGAAAAAGCGTAAAATGGATTAAGCGGTGAACATTTTTTCAGAAAATATCAATGAACAAAACGCTTGTGTATTTCATCAAGGGCTTTATCAATTGTGGGATTTTAAGTCTAATTGTCATAACATGCCGTACCTATCAAGTTCATAAGCTAATTCATAAGAATGAAAACAATTGATTAAGCAAAGCGTTTCTCAATAGGTATCACTCCTAGAAACTATTTCGTTCTCTGTGATTTTGACCTGATTACCATTTGCTGAATGGTGCCGAGGAATGATGACGAGCGAACATAAGCTGTCTAATTAACAATGTTAAGCATTTGGGAGCTATTATGGATACGGCTAACAATCCCGTTATGAATCTTTTAACAGTCAAGGATATGTATCTTTGACTGTTAAAAGATTCATAATAGGATTGTTAGCCGTATCCATGAACTTGACCTTTTGGAAAATTTCCATCAGGTTTGTTTAATATTCTTGGGAAAGTATGCTACTCCGATCGACTGTAAAGAATTTAATTGCCATCTGTGTTGGTTGGCCATGAGAAAATTCATATGCCGCGCTTGAAGACGCTTTGAAAGGCTAGATAATTAAGGAAAGGAATCTTCAGTTAGGTCAAAATATATATAGCTATAGCTATTCCACGATGTATTGATGGTATAATATGATGTCACAAAGTATCCATAGGGGGTCTACTTTCTTTAGATGAACATTAAGATCAAAAGTGATGAATGATAACTCTCACTGTAACGTCTGAGGTGGAGAGTACATAGAATATACGAACAGAGATTGTGCATAAATCCTATCAACAGAACCCATAGCGTCGTTCACTGTAACGCCCAGTCTATTATTACAATGTCAGAACATGATTTTTGCAAACATTCAGCTCTACTTTTCAATCCTGTAATCATTGATGCCCCACCTGATGCAAAAGAAGGCAGGTACTTGAAAAAAGAGTTCATATCTAATTTATTCTTTCTAAGAGATTTAAGGTTAATTCAGCAACCATTTTCGGCATCCCAGACATCTAATTTGTACAGAATGAGCTGCATATTCGCAGGTTGCCCCGTGATATCTGTAAAAAAAAGTAAATGAATATATAGAATAAAACAAGTCCTCTAAAGCTTATGTAGACTCATTTACAATGGTCTATGGGGCTATCTTCTTTTCTATTCTTGTACTAGCAGTTGTTTACCCATGGTTTCTGCGATGCTATCTGCTATATTCCCACGTTAATCTGCTATGTAATGTTATTCTCAGGTCCTTCCTATTGATGATTCTGACTTGAAGGAGGTCCTTGTTGTCTAAAAATGGTCGTTTATTTAAGGCAAAATAATGAACACTCTTCGGACATTTTATTATTACATCTTGAATCTGTTGGTTGCTCTTCTCCTGATATTTTGCCTTAATAATAAAGGTGACCTTTTTGTGGACTTCATAACACACACATTTTATATTTTAACATTTTTGTATAGTTTCTTTTGCAAGGGTTTCTGATCAATTTCGATTTTTTTTACCCATTATCCATTCTATGCAATAGAATCTGATTTTTGTTTACAATGGATCCGAAATTATTTTCCTCGCTGACAAACAACCAAAGATTTTTCTAATCCAATTTTCAAACGTCGTTAATGGTTACCTCGTTTATTGACTGTTTGCGTTCATGTTTAACCTGTGAATTCATATTAATGCGAATTGTTTTTCTGTATGTTATAGACTATTTTGTCTGAGTTTTAATGGTTAATTACTTTATTGCTGGCTGAGGTTGGGCTTCCTTGCAAAGAATTTGGATATCAACTTGTTCTTTGTTTCTTTCATTCAGGGTTTCCTGCAAATGTTTGACATATATTCTAAGGTAATAAAAAGTACATGTGGTACAAGAGGCCAGTATAACAATCAGTTCTTAGAACAATCAAATTTCTTGGTATTCCATGACTCTCAAGATAAACAGAATCAAAATAAACTTGGACAACATTAAACTTTAATTCTCCTTCAGGCAATACTCGTAGGTTTTGTTTACAGGAGGCTCTCTATCTTCTCAACACTTCATCCTCAAATTTTATTCACAATTTGTCTGACGTTGTGGAAGTATTACGGGGGCCAAATTAAGAAGGGAATCTTCTTTCCAATATTCGGATTATCATTGTGATCCTAATTAAGGAAATATAATGATTTATGTCACAGTATCTTTTTATATACTTATATATAAAATAAACACAAAGATAACTTTTATTTCCTGTTGAGCTTGTGCTGTAAAATTAACAGTACCGAGATCTTGGAAACGAAATAATGCATTGTAAATTTTTTTTACCTCTTACAGATCTTAACCTTTAGTATTAATAGGTAAATAAATAGATTCACACCCATATACACACAGATATATATATATATATATATATATATATATATATATATATATATATATAGAGAGAGAGAGAGAGAGAGAGAGAGAGAGTGAGAGAGAGAGAGAGTGAGAGAGAGAGAGAGAGTGAGAGTGAGAGAGAGAGTGAGAGAGAGAGTGAGAGCGAGAGAGAGCGAGAGAGAGAG
>RDPX01000371.1:495154-511018 GCA_003991215.1 Morbakka virulenta
ATAGATAGATATATATAGATAGAGAGAGAGAGAGAGAGAGAGAGAGAGAGAGAGAGAGAGAGAGAGAGAGAGAGAGAGAGAGAGAGAGAGAGAGGGTTTGACGTACTGTATTTTTTAGGGTGAAGCTGTATTTGCACGTAAAGCAATCCACGACTTGATAAGGAAATTTGATAAGAAGCAAACTACAGTATGTATTAACAATAATGAAAATTGTTCTTCCAGCCGGATTATGAGCTTTCCTCTCTGGTTCGCCCGGACACAACTCATTTTCGGTGGTGCTAGATGATTAAGCACACAAAGTGATATGGTTCATGCTTAAAAACTCTATGTATGTTCACATACCTGCGTTTCAAAATGATTGCTCGAGAAAGAAGTTTAGCAAAGATATAGAGAAGAGAAAAGCAAGATTAAACCAAGCCTTTGGCAACTTAAGTCATGGGCTTTAGAACAGATACATGTTTGATGAACATAATAATTTTAAACTGAAAACCCAAGAAAATTTATTTTTAAGTTATTTCAATCTGGTGAATAATTTTTGAAGCTCACTAAGCCCTTGTTCGTCGTTCCATAGTAGGATAATCACTATATTTATAAGGTTCCGTCAAATAAGGAATTCCAAAACAAGAATTTAGCATACTGTTTTTATAAAACGATTCCGTATCCATACTATAGTTCTGTTAGTATTCCCAATTTTCACTGCTTGTTTTTGTCTATCTCTCCTTAATTTGTTTACTGCGTACTGTAATCACGTCTTCAGTTCAGTCTTCTTTCGGCATAACTCTGTTAAAATTGTCGTTTCTTAACTTCCTTTTCAGTGCCAGATTACGCTATAGGCCTTTAAATAAATTAGATAACAAAGATGAAAGGTTTGTGAAGGAAGAAATGATAAAATATCGTCAGACCAGAGATGGTTTTAGGGACTGCGCAGCCCTGGGTCGAAAAAAGCTACAGGTGACCCTATTTGAAACCTTTTCTTCCATTTTTCATTTTTTTTCTGGTGTGCGGGATACAGGAATGTGGCCGTCTTATCCCCCGTAATACAGCCACGGCATCAAACAAAGTGTGAAATATATTTGAAGATGAAGCGGTGAGAAGATAGAGAGCCTCCTGTAAACAAAACTTTAATGTTGTATTAGTTTTTTTTACCCTGGTTAAACCACTTTTCAACCTGAATAGCTATCAAGTGCAGGTACTATATGTGCCATGGCAAGGGCAGGAGGGTAGCTTGTGCTTTAGCAATTAACAAGTGAACAATTGAGAATTTTAACACAAACTTGTAATAAACATAAGCGACAATAACGTGCGTATCATAACATTGTCGGGGTTAAAAAATTGATCGACCAATGGTGTTGAGACTGACCAAGAACAGAACAGATTGTTGAAGAACTGAAAGATATAATTGCAGCAGGAAAAACAACTGCAGAAATTACTTTTTTAAAAAGTTGACAAAAAGACTTTAAGATGTAAATCTGAAAAAGTTAATGAAGCAATCAAGTTTTTGAAAACTAGCAACATAACGCAAACAAATAATCTAATGATGGCCGCAGGTGTGTAGGTTACAAAACAGCTGGCTTGAAGAAAGTCACATGTAAAAAGAAAGATTAACCTAGATGGAAACGGGGAAGCGAGGAGGATGTTAAAAGATTGTAACAGGAGATCAACTTGCTGTAAAGAGAAAGGAAAGGTGAACTTGGAACAAAGAGGGAAAGTAAACTGTAAGATCTGGAGGCAAGATATAGAGTTAGAAAGGGGCATAATACAGTTATGGAATAAGTAAAGCAAAGGATGATAGCAAAAAGCGGTAAGGTTAAAAGATATGAGCAGATAATCACCCAATTCAGACAGAACAAGATGTTTAATGTAAGAGTTTTATCAGGTCATGGTGTGTTCAAAAAAACCTTGTAGGAACCTACAAGGTTTCTTTGAAAATATCAACAGCCTGCACTCAAATATTATATTTGAGTGCAGGCAAGAAGAAAGAGAAATTCCCTTCCTAGATGTCCTAGTAAAGAGGCAAGCAGATTGCAGCATTTCCGTTACCATCGACAGAAAACCAACCCACACTGACCAATACCTCAATAATGCATCACACCATCCAGTCTCAGCTCATGATAGTGTCATCACCACTCTGTTTGGAAGAGCAAGAAGCATTATTTCTAACCTATATGACCTCAGAGAAGAAGAAAGACACCTTCAAAGGGTTCTCTTATCCAATGGACCTGATCATACCACGCTAAATACCACGGTAAGGATGTCCAGAGAGCCTTACACAGAACCACTGGACCTTATCATAAAGATAAAGAACCTCTGAAACATATAAGTCTGCCTTACATGAAGAATACCAGTAAACATCTAAGTTGAGTCCTCCGACAACACAACATTCAATGCTCCTTCTTAACTACATCCACCTTAAGGAAGATCCTTTCAAAACCAAAAGACCCAGTCCCACTTGAGGAGAGGAACAACGTAGTTTACAGACCACAATATAAGGATTGTCCTGCCCCCTGCATTGGTGAATCAAAGCGTTCCTTGTGTCAAAGAGAAAAAGAACACAAGAGAGCTGTTCAGAAAGGTGACAACAAGAATCATGAAATAGCCAAACACTGCTGGACACAGGATCATACCATTGACTGGGAAAATAAAAGGCTTATAGACTAGAATATCAATACAACAACAAGAATAATAAAAGAAACAATCTATTCCCTGTGATGCAGCAATCACATCAACAGTATATCCTACACCCTTCCAGAAATATGCCTCCCAGCACTAAAGAAAGAAACACAACAAACACAACAAGCACAGCATATGTATGGTGCCACTTCCCGAAACAACTCGAGCCCTGTCTACACCTAAGTCCGCACTGCCAAAGTATAAAACAGCCATATCTAGTCATTTCAGTAGCTTGACGATGGGAGAAGTATTTATCGAAACGTATCTCGGAAAAAAGCTTACGATTCATGATATGATAAAGCCCTTACATCTATTTTCAGGGATGTTTAATGTTGATCAGAAGAATATATACAAAAAACTGAATAGAGGTGAAAAGAGTTTAAATGATGTGCCTGATGCTTAAGGGCGTAGAAGGTTTTGGTGTGAAATTTGGAACGCCGAAAAGGAACAAAATAGGTTGGATGGTTAAAGGATTTGAAGAAGGCCAATACCTTTAAGAAATGGTGAAGGTAAGTGTTGAAATTACACAGGAACACTGTCGAAAGGTCCCGACTTGGAAAGCACCAGGGAAAGATTGTCCTTAAAGTTATTGGATCAAAAACCTCAATAATCGCCATATGAGAATTGCTTGCCAACTGCATAAGATATTGTAGGGTAAAGATAACTTACCTATATGGATGATATATGGTCTTACAGTACGGCGCATATAAGAGCCTTGCGCAACGTAATGCAGTGGAAAACTATCGCCCTATTACGTGCCTCCCGTCAATGCGGAAGCTCTTTACGGGAATGATAGCAGAAGAGATGTACGTCTATTTAGAAAGAACCTTGGTGATATTTATTTAAAGAGAAGAATATTTCAGGGTTTCAGTTCGTCCGCTTTACTGTTTTTGTTTGAGTATAATTTCAGTTTCCTTAGTTCTTAGGAATATCAATACAAGTTATGAATGGGGAAAGAAAGAGTACAAATTAAATAATATTTTTTTCATGGGTGATCTAAAGTTGTTTGGTAAGAATGAAGACCAGATAGATTCACTTGTGAATATGGTACACATATTCAGTACAGACATTGGGATGGAGTTTGGTCTTAGAAAGTATGGTGATTTTACCTTGATTAGAGGGAGAATAGCTGGATGTGATGGGATACAACTCCTAGATTGCAAAGTAAAGAAGGACGTCGAACTGGAGGTTTACATATATATTTGGGGAGAGTCGAGTTGGATAAGATAAAAGAAAATGAGATGAAAGAGGAAATTACAAGGGAAGACTTAGTTTGAATCTTAAATCAAAGTTGAATGGTAGAAACAAAGTTACAGCGATGAACACATGGGCAGTAGCATGTAGTAAGTGAGTGTAAAAATTAGCTCAGAAAGAAAAAAAGAGATGCCGTGATAATGTAACAAAGCAAAATCTATATGGAACTGTGTAAGAAAAATGCATTAGAACACAGAAAAAATTGTATGAATACAATCCAGAGAGAGTAGAAGAGAATGAAGATATAGAATTGTTGTGGGATATAAGTATACAATGCGACAATGTAATAGAAGGAAGGGTGCCACACATTGTTGTCATTGACAAGAAGGTAAAATGCTGTATAATCGTTGATATTGCTGTGCCTGCAGATGGAAGAATACATGAAAAGAAAAGAGAAAAGGTGGAGAAATATTAGGACTTTAGAAGGAAAATTGGAAGACTGTGACAACTGAGGAAGGAGCAGGTTATTCCTGTGGTTGTAGGTGCCCTTAGAAGTGCGACAAAAGAATTTGATAAGCAGATTGGACAATTGGGGGTACCAGGTGATGTGAGAGCTGTACAAAAAACTGCAAAGATCCTAAGGAGGGTGTTACAGATGTAAGAGAGAGAGAGAGAGAGAGAGAGAGAGAGAGAGAGAGAGAGAGAGAGAGAGAGAGAGAGAGAGAAAGCACCAGAGCATAACTTGGAAAATAGTGATAATTATTATAGCAATAGTTGTTTATTATTTTCATGATCCCATGTACTAAAGTCCTTAGAAAAGTCAACATGAGATATACATTGGGTGGTGTGAAGATTAAATATCTGTTGTTTATGGGCTACTTAAAGCTTTTTGCCAAAAATGAGAACAACCTTGACAGCGCAGCATCTACTTTTAATCTCATTAGCCAAGATATAGCTATGCAATTTGAATAAAAAAGTGTAGTGTCGCCACCATTGAGGGTGGAAAGCTAACAAAAAGTACAGAAATTGATCTTGTTAACGGTAAAAAAAAAAATAAAGGAAGTTGGTGACAAGGGGTATAAGTATCTGAGTGTAGTGGAGCTAGATAGAATAGAGGAAGAGAAAATAAAAATCACATTTCGAAAAGAATATTTTAAGAGGATGAGACTTGTAGTGCAATCAAAACTTCGTGGAAGGAATAAGATTAAGGCAACAAATGCTTGGGGAGTTTCTTTGATGCACTATGGAGCAGGAATTATAACATGAAAATAGGACGAATTAGAATATAGGGACAGAAGAACTAGGAAAATAATGACAATAAATAAAGAACATCACTCTGGAAGTGATGTACCAAGAATTTGTTTTGATAGGGTAAAAGGTGGAAAGGAGTTGATAAGCTGTAAAAATTGTAGGACAGGGTGCTTATCAATTCGAATATACACGGAAAAGATTAGAGTTGATGTAAAGTTACAAGTAGTTAAAAAGACAGCTCTCATGTAAACAGCAAGGATTTTAAGAAGGACATCTGTAAGCGATTTATCTGTGTAAGCCACGAAATATGACAAGGTGGATCCTTTATCAGTTTGTTGCTGATGGTTTCCTCCCCACTTTTCCAGAACAATTAATATCTTGATGTCTGTGAATAAATAAACTTGCCATTATCAGTAAAATAATAAACACAGCTTAAAATGAATGATTATTGGGCCTATTCATAAGCTCCTAATATTTTTGAAAATAGTTTACAGAAAGAAATTATTTTAGAAAAATTTAAACTTTTTGGTCCAAAATCTCTGGATATCCACTGAATTTCTTGCATACCCCGACGCTAATTCACTAGCTAACAACTGAGAAAAAAGAAAAGATGGTGTTCCCCCTAATACTTTGTTGCCCTCCTGCCTCTCAAGTGACGGCAGCTGAGCTACACATGATCCTGATAAGACTGGTGTTGCTCACGGAGGAAAGGGAAGAATTTGCAGGCCATGCCTCATAGTTAACTTAGTACACAATTCCTGTCACCTGAAGAATGCATTGAAAAGTATTGTTATCAGGTAAGCTGTGCTGCACTTAAGTAACCATAATTCCCCCCATATTCAGCTTTCTTATCAATTAAATTGGTTTTTTAAACGACACTGAATAACAATACAAACATGACTGAGAAAACAAGCTCGGCCTCTTTTGCTTAGCGATTCTTTTGGAATAAAGCCAACCAACTTTAAATCGGTTTCTCAGGAATTTTAATGATCCACGAAGTGGACCATATAAACAAGTAATTGGTTTCTCAACGATTCGTCAGTACAAATAATGTGAATTGGCTCTCTCTTAATCAGTTTGTAAGCGATTTATCGAATAGTTGTGAAACACATTAGCGTACAACTATTTTTCAGTTAATTTAGATACAATGACAGCTCGAGTTTACTAATGGTTTACAAATGATAAATTCTGCTCGAGTCTCGTTTAATCATGCAGTTGCTGAAAAAGGAATTGATCGAGAAAACTAAGAATAGCAAATTCATACTGAACGCTATGAATAGTAAAAACTTTTCTATTTATAATTTTCCCTCTTATTAAAGGAACACCATAATATGCCATTTTTACCTGGTTGATAACCATTTCTTCCTTTCTTATGTGCCAGATCTGGTGCAGACTTCGGCTGCTACGGCTTCTCTATTCGCAAAAATTTCAGGAAAGTTTTAGACTAAAACTCAAAAGTAGTCGAAATAACTCCACAAAATAATTCGAAGACTCTGGAGTCAATTGAAGAGAGTAGAGGGAAACTTGGGTAGTCTTACTGCGAACGGGCTGCCGATGGTACCCACTACATGAGAATACGTCATTTCTCAAAGTCGGAGACTCATGAACAATTAATGACTTGCATAAGAGATTGTGTTTCATTATTCAAGATAATGTTTCACTGAGAACATCCATGGTCTCTCTTTAAAACAGTTATTTCATAGTGAGGATAACCTTCAACTCCTTCCAGGGGAAAACCCTGTCCGGAACAAAGGTCAATTGATCCACAACAGAAAACCGGAATCCCATTCCAGAAGTGAAACAGACCACACTCTGATCATGCTGCTTTCCGCTGACCAGAAACACTGCAGATACTAGTTATTTTCCTGACGCAAGGTCAGCCGTCAATGAAACTGCATCCAAAGAAGATTCAACAGAAATAGTGGTGGTGAAGTTGTTGGTGTACTTTAAATTTGTGTTATCTTGCTGCTTTATCAATCTCATGTCTCTGCATAGTTGCAATGTAAAACACTATTTTTTTCTGAGTGAAATAACACCCGTAGCAACTGGACCACTCTTACCGCATCTGAAGTATGTTTTTGGTCCAAGAAGTGAAGAGGCTGGACTTGGTTAAAGGATGGAATCCCACTTTCCAGGTGCGAATTTTTTCTCCCAAGCTTATATTGTTTTTTACCCATCAAGATAACATTTTAACCGATTTGCGGTGAAAACATAAAATGAGCGGAGGAAAAACTAGGAACGACAAAGGTTCCGCTTGTTCTTAGTGATTGTTTTGAAGTTCAAAAGGGTGCCTGTTTTTTTATTCACCATAACTGGTGGAATTTTTCCACCGCACAGTTGTCACTACGTAGGATGTTTCGCCACTCGTTAACACTTTTTTCGCAATTATGGTAGGCAGAAGCCGGAAAACACCCGTAAATACTTTACATTGTCATTTTGTGGAATTTTTATTTCTTTATGCAGACGATAGAATTTGAATTGCCAACAACAATGCCGGACAACTGAATTCGTTCAATTCCTTTGTTGTATTCATAACCCGTGAAAACACAAAGTGCATTGTGAATTTACTGTGCTGAACTACTAAGGTGAAATTGATGGTCATAAATAAGTTGACTTTTAAGTTCCAATATCAACACAAACACTTGTTTACAACCGATGTAATAGTCATGCCATGTAATATCCCAAAGAGCTGCTGTCATGTTATTGCTAATGCCTGTCAGCTACCTAAAAAGTTTGTACAGCTGTTTTTATCTGGTAAAAACAAGTGGAGTGATTATGCACTCTACCTTGTAATCTCCATCACATTAGCTTAGTACTATTAAAGTTTTGTGAAATTGGGGTTTCTCTCTTTAGCCGTTACTGCTTTGGACATTGTTAAGGTTAACTAACAATCTTGAGAAATCACCGAGCATTGCGATTATTTAGTGACACTGGCAGAAACTAACAAAAACATTTAATCACAGTCATATTTTATCATTTTGTACAAAATATGCACAGAAGAAATTGAGTACAGTTAACTAGGTTAAGCAAAGAAGCTATTCTTATTGAGATTTGTCTTACACCTACACAGAACTCTTTATATTAAACCATTTCAAAAACCAGTAGACAACAGGGATATTGTGACCGGGGAGATATAAGCTACTAATGAACTCCTAATCTTTGCCTAACCAATGAGTAATATAAGCTTCTTACCAGTAGTATGCTGTTAGAATACCAGACAACCAAGTTCTGCTTGTTTTGTATTAAAAAGTACCGTTCATTTAATAACTTCCGTACTAATTCCAGCAGAGGTAATTAACAGTACATTCTGAGGTAATGGAATGGGAATCTTTGATCCTTTGTGTACCAAATTTGAATCTTACTGAGAATGAGTCCTTTGCCTTATTTAAGGCCACCTATCTAACCAACTTTAGATTAGAGTTGTGTCTACCAGATTTTATTGAAGAGGGTTTTTTTTAATATTCTTCACCCCTGAAGTCTTGTTTCCTTTTGTGAATTTCATGGTTATTCTTTGGTACTTCATCCCATGCCTTCTTCAGTCTTAATGAAGACATATCAACATTCAAATCAGTCATCTTAACACAACCTATCACTGCATTCAAAAAGGCCAAACCATCTCAGCTTTTTAAAGACTGGATGGCCACATCTTGGATAACAAATTTCACAAGGAGAAAGCCAGCACTTACTAAATTCTGTGTCTTTGCATTCATACCTAACAAAGCATTGCTGAACCGTTTTTCTTAAGGTGAATAAGAGACTCCATAGTCATTCAAGAGGCATCAGAATAATGTAGCATCACACTGCTTGTACATGTGAAATAGGTTTGGACACATTTTTATTGAGAAGTGACTGTAGGAACCAGGAGTTATCAAAATTTGCCCCATACAGGCCTAAAACAGATAATAGTGGTTTTTGCACAGCTGTCTCAATGGACCTATGATGCCACTGCAGCTATTTTCTACCCAGAGTGAGCACCCATCAAAGTATTGGTATTGCACACTGTACCTGTGAGACAAACAGTGCATTGATACTTTAACAGGTTTTACTGCCATCCAGACATCACGACTTTTGTTTTCCAAATGTTGACAGAGAGATCCTTCTCCTTTCCCTTCTACCAAATCTCCAGCAAGATCTGCAGAGCTTTAAGACACTGTTATTATCACCAGACCATTAGTGTGCAGTAGTTTCCATAAATAGCCAGTTCATTCCCTCTATTTCTTTTGCTTGATGGTGCAGAAACAGATGTACATTAAGATTTTTTTGGTTTCCTTGTATTAAATTACAATTCAGCCCTTGACCAATGTAGAATTGCAGAGCTATACTTGCTAATGCCTAGGATCAATTATTTAATTTCTAATGTGTAGGATCTACTGAATGGCTTGCAAGAAATAGGTTATATATCTTGCTCTAAAGACAACATGAAGTTGATATCGCTGGATGTGTATTCCAAACACTTATTCAAAGTATATGCAGCTCTTTTCCACCCAGTCAATGTCAGATATTTTACTTCCCATTGCCTAATTTTTCTTTATAATCCCACCATAATTCTCAGCCAAACTACTTTGTTTTTAACATGTTAAAGTAGATTATGTTTTGAACTAGGAGCTGATTTAATTTTTAATAATGTTGAACCTGTGTTTTACTTAATTATGATATCTATTTCTAAAAGCTCATGTAAATAGTTATGGACATGTCATGCCACTATTCTGTACAACTGGTTAACCAGAAATATAGTTTATCATGAAGTGTATATTTTATCACAGTTTTTTATTAATTCCTCATTAGAATAGAGTCATGTACCCAGAGGTAATGGAGACACAACCTGACAGTGTTTCAGGAAACACTGTCAGGTTGACTGTGTCATTGTTACCCAAACCATAACAAACGTCACCATTTAACAAATTTTTTCTTCTTTGAAATTTTACAATAGATCAAGAAATCAACTTTATATGAGCAAGCAATGAAAACTGTAAAAAGAACTTTTTCTTTATTGCTATTAATTAATTCAACAATTGTTGGTTATCAGCAACTAGGTATTGACAACTGGAAACAATGCAATACAGGTATCTGTTGGCTCTGAAATGTCTAAGTAAAGACTACAACTTTAAATTTGTTGTTGTTGTAGTTTACTGTAAAAAAATATTTGGGGTTTAGTTGTAACTGGCCTTCAACACATGGTAATCCATCACTGGCTTCTAGTGGGTATGCTAAAGCCATTTCTTGAAAGTAGTTTAATCAGTTTCAAAATGTGTTCCTTCTTAAAGGTCATTTTATTCTAAATACAATGATATGTTTTATCTCTGTGGGTACATTTCTTCAAAAGTGACAATTTGAAACCACAGAATTTGCAGGTAAATACAGTCTGAAGTGTAAACCCTGTAAAAAACCACTTTTAAATCACTAGTGTAACTTAACTCCTTATTCAATATGTCTGATTTTCACTGAGCCTTTTATAAAAATGCCATAATTTAAGTCAAGCTTTTTTCAGGTAGATCAACTGAAAATGAAAGCCAGCATGTGGGTTTAAAGTTTGCTAAATCATCAATTTTCCAGTCATGATTAGGCCAAAAAATATAAAATGGCAAACATTGCTTCCAATTGTTAAAAATCCTCATGGTATTCATCAAAATACCCAGGATAAGATTTTCTCTAAAAATATGTACGTATATAAGAAAATGAAAATATTAAAGTGAAAAAATTGTGTTTTTTGCACAACAAATTTATTGGATAAATTGGTTACTTGAAGAGTGTCTGGATCCTCTGGATCTACAGTCTGAAAACTGAAGCTATAATTTTCTTAAGAGTCCAGGATGTATTATCTGTGTATAGTGTAGCACTGTATGAACCAACAAGTTTTTCAGCAACCTGAATGTTGCCTATCACCTGACCCACATTTTCTATGCTATTGGATGTTTTGTGCTTTGGCTCCTACTCCCCTACCACTTGTTGAAATAGGCACTTGGAGAAAACAAAGGTAACTTTATCACAACTTAGGTGCTGGTACAATGCCTTCACTTTGCAAACATAATATAGTTTTGCTTCAAGTAGGCACTGTATCTTTTTGAATCTTCTGGGATACAGGTATGATGGGACCTAAGGTGGCCAGTGTGTCTCAAGGTCAGTCGGCTGCTGCCCGGAGTGTTGCATTAGCTTTATAATAGGGAAGTCAATTTAAGGAAACAGTCTCTCAAACCACTTAAAAACCTGTTTGGAAGAAATAAACTTTATTTACTGTAAAAATATCAATGAATGGATAAAACCTGTTGTACATGGACTCCACAACACTTGTGTAAAATGAGCAATTAATTTTAATTGTTAAACCATTCTCACATCCACCATCAGCAGCACAGCTGTATAGTTTTAAAGTATAATAAGCAGTTGCAACATCAAACTGACATTCATAAATAGTTGCAACTTTATTCAAACATACCTATAGAAAGTAAAAGTATATACATCCAGGAAGTTTCAGAGATATCCTAGAAGACGTCCCAAAATATCCAGGATCTCTAGGGTATCTCTGACACTTTGTATGCTTAAGTGATGTGATGGTCTCATTAATACAATTCAGGTTGAACTTTCCAAGAAGTCTATGTGATATCCTAGAAATTTCCTACAATTGCCTGGGGCCTTCCTGACACTTAATTCTAGGTGATGCAGTTTTAGCTTTTATTCCTCAATGTCAATTTGCATCCCTATTTCTGGAAGTGAGCTTTAAACAGCATATTTTAGTTTCTTCTTCTAATTGAAGCTCTTTTAGTTTTCTTTTTGATTTTTAGCAATTTTCAACTAATAAATAACTATTTTTTTAAACAGGATGTCTGTGATAACAGTATATATATGTACATAGTGTATATATGATGTGACTGTAGATACATCCTGTAAATAAGTTAGTATATAACAATAATATAATAATAGTAATCTTGTACACACATACCAAAACAAAATCATTTGCACTTTCAGATCCTAAACTAAGTTTGTATCACACATCAAAGGCAATGGGGAAAAAATCATTAAATTTTTACTGTGATCAGTTTTTTTCCTGTACCACCTTCTTCCTTAAGCAGCTCAGACTGATGAAGTAGTCTGCTGGTCACCTGGGGCTGTAGGGGATTTGGAGGTCTGACTTTGCCATCACACAGAATACTTCATTTTACTGTACGTGTCATCATCTAAGAAAAGCGCAATATAAAAAATGCACATGAGGTATAAGGACAAGAAAAAGGAAAAGAATTACAATAACTGAAACCCAAACAAAAGCCTTTTTTGACAGCAGTGCACACAGATATAGAGAAAATTGTGGCCTCTTACTTCACTTTAATTCAAATGGGCATCCTATGATTTAAAGAATACAGAAAAAATATTAACAAGACAAAGTGGATAGTAAAACATTATTATAAGAAGCAATTGATATTTTGCTATCCATATGTTGGTGACTTAAAGAAAATATTGTTTTTATTGGCTTGTCATCTAAAGCAGAATACTTTTTTGAATGCCACAAATCTTGCTTAATTTTTATGAACTGGGAAGAATATATTAGAGAATATTATTGTAATTTGTAAAGAAATGCAGGATGTCATTTTATTTAACCAGTAATGTATATATATTTATGTTGTGTTTACTTATACTTCTCCACTTATTTCACTCTGATTTCTCATCATTGCTGGATGCTTTAAACCTTTTTGTGTATTGTACCAAAATGCAAAATAGAAACAGTACAAGTATAATGACTAAAATATTTAACCAACAGTAGAAATATTATTTTTTCTTAACCAACAAGAAATACTTTGACAATGAAGGGTGAGATTGTATTTTCACTTCAATAGCAGAAGCCACGCTCAGACAAACACTGAGCAACATTGAGGCTCTTTAGATGGGGATCGGGTATGTGGCACAGCAGCCAAGACAAGAAAACAAATTCGAGGTACTAAGGAAGATTAAAGTTTGTTTATTCATAAATTTTATTCAGCTATGTACCATAAGAAAGTCATAGATAACTGTCAAAAGATGAGACAAAATGTATGTTTTTTCTGCCAGGAAGACCATTTCACACAAAACTTTAGTATATTTGCTTCCAGAAAACAAAAAGCTAAAAGTTTAATTTTGTGACTCAGAATTAGCTGTACAACACTGAATAAATCATGTACCTTGTCCCAACCTTCTTTCAATGGAGCTTCCCCTTTTTATTGAGTAACTTCTACCCCACACACCAGTCCTGATTTCAACATATTGGAAGCTGCTCAATTTGAAGATCCGAAGTGCGTTTTTTGTGGGAACAAGAACAGTGTTTGAAAGTGCCCCACTCATTGTTGTTGGTTAAAGTCATCAGCTACTGTAACTCTAAATGGCCGTTCATTAAAATCTCTTCTTAGTAGTGGGAATTTTATTGAAAGGTTTATTGTGCCATGTTTGATAGAAGCAGTTTCACTACCAGTCCATCCATGTGCTAAAACCACATCTGTATCTTTCTCTCAGCTGTCAACCCAAGTAACAGGATTTTGTGTATTTGATCTTACCTATCAATGACACATGTAATAGGGCTTGTACTACCTGTACTTTTTGATAGCCACATACTAAGCTCTGATTTCCAGTCCTGTCATGAGTATAATTTTTTAATTACTGTGATCCTAGACCATCCTTAACTTTATGTAGCATCATAAAATTGATCCACCTGAACTTCCTGAAACTAATCTGTTACCTAACTGCCAGACCATTGCTTTTTAATCTGTATGTTACATCATCATCATCATCATATTCGGTTTAACATCCGTTTTACATGCTAGCATGTGTTGGACGATTTCTTGAAATTGACTTCCAAGTTATCCTATCCTTCACCAGGTCTCTGCTGACACCTTTTTGTTTTAGATCCATCCTTATCACTTCCTCCCATGTTTTCTTTGGTCTTCCTCTGCCACTGGTTCCTGTCACCTTGATTGTTCTGCATCTACTTGCCCAAGCATTCTTGTCCATTCCCTCCACATGACCAAACCAATGAAGCCTCCTATTCTGCATACAGCTGTCAATACTGTCCAAATTCAATCTCCTTCTGAGTTCATTAGAACTGAGCCTGTCCTTTTTTTCCTGTCATTACAACCATAAAGAATTCATTGACAATAAAGTGAAAAGATTGTGTAAATAAGGAATAAATAAGCCAGGCCATTCCCCATTTTGAGCTCATAATCACAAAAGAAGATTTGCTATTAAATATTTATAAGCATTTGGTAATTACTCATTTCTTGATGCATTCCCATTACCAAGAGCTACCAAGGTCAAGAGGATCATGATCCTATTCTTAAGTTATTTCTTAAGCGACCCTTGTGAGAGAATATTACAGACAAAGATGAAAAATGTGTCTTTTCAATCAGATGTTTGCCAAATTTTTGGATACGTTATTGAATATGACATGACCCATCCTGACTCTTAATACCCCAAACTATTATGTGTGCTACATTGTGCCACATAATTCTAAATCATGGAGTAGATGTTTGGTGCTATTTTTATCTTGCACAGCATGGGTCACTGCATATTCAGACTTCATCAAGCCTGTAATTTTCTCCAAATAGAATCCTCTAAGTCAGTAGGCAATAGAAGCCTTTCAATGCCTGAAAAATGTGATAATAGAAGCAGTGATCACATTTATTCATGGCATGATCATTGGATGCTACCTAACCAAGTTATGGGTTAAATAGTATGTGCCTCAGCATGACAACCCTCAGATTAACAGTCCTCATCAACCCACACTGAACAACTTGGTCAGTTATGGTTGAACCCCATAGCAAGTGACCCCCAAGTCCCTGGCATCCAAAAGGCAGAGGGTGCTAAGAATCCCCAGATTTTTAAAGCTGATGTATCTTTATATATGCATTTACAACATCAGAACATTAAAAGATCAGGAGGAGAAGCTACCTCAAGGAAAGTTCAAGTGAGACATCTGGACCACCAAAGACCTGGAGAAAAAGAAAGCAGCCAAAGAATGTCATGTACTTCACATGAAAGGAGGTTAGGAGTCAGTTGGAGGCATTGGTTTCATGGTCAACATGAGCACCAAGTACCAAGTAGTGCAACATGAGGCACAAAGCAATAGCTTGGAAGTAAACAGGTACAACATACAAGTGGTACAAGTATGTGCACTCACAGCTAGCCATGATGACAAGGAGGTGGAGGAGTTATATACGGAAAAAGGCAGCATCATTGAAAGAGCAAAAAGTTACTTGAAGGTCATCATGGGTGACTTTAATACAAAAGTTGAACATCAAAATTGGAATGATGGAGCACCTTTTAGACAGTTTAGGTTTGGAGAATGTAATGAGAGAGACGAGACTTGTTCAGTTTGCAATATTCTGGAACATAATGGTTGCAAGCACCTACTACTACTCTTACTATTATTATTATTATTATTATTATTATTATTATATATTATTATTGTTATTATTATTATTATTATTATTGAAAAATTCTTTAGAATTGCTATTTTAAAATCCAACACCGAGTCACTACCAGTGACCTAGGGTGAGGGAAGTTGGGTAACAAAAACTTTTAAGGTGCACAAGAAGGGTGTCATTCAAACCGGTCAAAACATAATAAAAATCATTTTCTGACAAAACCACAAACATCAATTCGCAACAATTAAATGGAGAGGGCTTTCCTAAGAAGATGGGCAGTGCCATTCAAAACAATTTTTTGCACTTCCTGCAATGAGGGTTCACCCGGTATTTGCTTCAGGAAGGTGTCAGTTCCTTTCTTAATAAGACC
>RDPX01000371.1:523852-576655 GCA_003991215.1 Morbakka virulenta
TGCAATGAATAAAGACACAAAGATTGCCGTAAAAACTAGGCTTTACTGAGCTATCAATGGATGCTACATCATGAGTTTACAAAATGGCGGTTGATACAGTGAAACCGCTGACCTAAATACAAATCACAACAGGAAGTCCAACAGACCAAATTAGAACGTTCAGAGTTCTTGGCAAATCATAGTTCATAATAAATCATAGTTCATAATAATAAATTATAGTTCATAACACACTAAATGTTTAATTTGGCATGCAGGTAGAATAAATTTACCTTTAATATGATAATTCAGTACAGTTTACTGCTTTGGATGAAGTTATAGGTACCCTACAAAGTACTTTAGATGACATGATTGAAGCATGTTCATATTAATGAAGTATTAAACTTTTTGGTTGTTGTTAAGAGTTGCTATACTCAATTTAGACTTTGGAGTTGTTGCCTCAACATTTTGTGTACTATTTAGTACTGGTTGCAGAGGTACAAGCAAGTATAAAATATAACATCACTTTGTAAACATTGCCATATCTGAATATGGATATCAACTTCAAAAGCTCCTTCACATAATATATAAAGTCCCGTATGTAAACACTACACTCCTTCCCCTTGTAGAAATTTAGAAGAATATAAATGTAATCAAAATATCAAAATAAACAGAACAAACTCAACAAAAACATCTCAGTCTATAATAAATCCCAAAAGTTTATTTGTAAAGTTCAAAGTTCTTGAATCTTGCAGGAATTTTTCTAGTCCTTGTAGAGCCAAGAGAAGTAAAGTGTTCCACTGGAGTAAGTAAATCAGATATTTTAGGTGAATCAGGTATTTCACATGATTCATGCACTTCTGATGTATCTGGAACTTAGAAATTATCACCTGCTTCTTTATCTGGTCCTTGTTGTAAATCTACTTTCTCCCCTTGATCCTGAGATGACTTTTGCTCATTAAAAACTTTCATATGCGATGAATTCCTCTTGTACCAAGCACCACTTGATGATTCAACTATAACACTGTTGCCATGTTTTGATACCATGCGATAAGGATATGGATCAAATTGCAGAGTCAATTTACTCAATGACTTCTGCTTTAAAAGAACCGTGTCACCTTCCATTAATTCACTTGTCTTTGCTTGTCTCTTCTTAAAAATATAAATCTTTCCTTTCTCTTTTGCTTCTCTGTCTCTGTCTCTGTCTCTGTCTCTAACATCTAAATCATTAACTGTGTTCTCTTCAATACATGGCAAACGAGTATGCAGCTTTTGACCAAACATCAATTCAGCTGGACTCACACCTGCAATACTATGAGGCACAGTCCTGTACATCATTAAATAAGTTCCAAGTTCTTCTTTCCAATCCTTCTTTTCAACTTGAGCAATCCAAATCATCTTTACCAATGAACTGTTTTGTCTTTCAAGCTCTCCACTTGCTTGTGGCGATGATGTCTAATCCCTTCTTCTTCCAGTATGTAAACACTACATTCTGTAACCCTTAGTTGCTAACGTTTAAGTGTCATTATTGTATTCAATGTTCAAAGTAAAAGTTTTCCCTAACTTTTTAGCCCAGTTTTGCTCAATGTTTACACAGCTCATGTGGATAGTAGTGTTGAACCTATCTGCACCCATAGTAGCAGCACCATACATGGCTTTCAAGCTCCTCATTACTGGTCTTTCAGTGCACTGTGAGTCTGCTTGTAATGTCTCTGTAGTTTGGGTAATAAACATATTGATAAAATTCAAACTCTTTACATTTGATACCTCAAGACAGAATTAAACCATGCAAAAAAATCTAGTTTGCCAAGAGACCTAATTTATCATAC
This sequence comes from Morbakka virulenta, assembly GCA_003991215.1. NCBI lineage: Eukaryota > Metazoa > Cnidaria > Cubozoa > Carybdeida > Carukiidae > Morbakka > Morbakka virulenta. The sequence continues at coordinate 525,658 of RDPX01000371.1, forward strand.
TTTTTAGTACCTCAATTGGTAGTATTATAGAAATGTATCTGGTTATTTAATACCATATTTATTGCTTCAACATTATGGTTTGAAAAGTTTACCATTTACATGTTTTTGTCTTTGTTACTAAATATAAACTATTGTTAAAATTCTCCTTTTGTATGATCATCAGAAATAAGACATAATTTGGTAACAATGTTTGGGGAAGGGTGCTTAATTACTGACCAGGTAGACTTTGTGGGACAAAAACCAAAAACGTTAAGAACAGTGTTATCAATCAACATTTTTTGTGAGTTAATTGTAATTTAATAAACATTTTATTAGAAATTTACTTTTAGTTGTAATTTGAGACATATTACTAGAGTACAAATGGACCCATGTGACTAGTATCACAAAACTGCAGTTCTTGTGATTGAAATCTGTATGGGGACTAGAAATTAGTGATTTCTAGATAAATTACATAATAAGTGCATCTGTTCAGAATGGACAGGAGATTATTTGAAAGCAGAAAGAAAGAGCAAGAGGGGGTTGGGAGTTCTAAAAAGTATATGGGTTTTTCATAGATGTTTTGCCTGAAACCAGATATTTCAAAATTTCTGGTTTGGTTGTGTTTGGAAAAAAAATTTAATTCCTCACTTCTAATAAGTGAAACCCTCATCATTCAGGAAAACAAAGGGAAAGTTGAATGCAGTTGCCCACTGCTTGTGTTTGACAGCAATCTAGTCTTGAATTCCCATTCTTGTGTGCCAGTAAAATATGTGAAGGCCAGTTGCAAGTAGCAGTGAAGTTATGATTATGATTATGTTTTACAACAAGGTAAAACGTCTTAAGATAGAAAATTTTACTTTAATTAGTGAGAGAATAATGTAGTTTACTATGTATAGTAAGAGAACAGTGTACACGGTGGGATTGCAATTTAAGACCATACACTCCATGGATGGATGAAACCACAGGAATGGATATACTAAAGAACTACAACCTAAAATTTATTCAGGAAATATTTTTATTAACCTGGTTGTAGTAGGAAGCAATTATGTCATTAAATGTCTTTTTTGTAAAAATTTTAGATGATCAAAGCAGGATTGTACTGGATAGTGTTACAGACTACATCAATGCAAACTTGGTTGAGGTATATTTTCAAAACTAAAAATACTTTGGCATTTAGTTATATAATGATGTATCCATTAAAATATTTTTGAATTCAGTTCAGCCAATTCCCTTAGATATATATTACTTGTTTTGTTTGGAATACTATTTTATGATGGTTTTTTTAGTTTGCCAGAGTTACCAATTAGCATACAAACTTTAATGTTAAACACATGATCATAATGGATAATAAATATTTAGGTGTGACATTTGTTGAAAATCGGGATGAAAGCATAAATGATACATGAAAGTGTAAAATATACAAAACGTTTGGAAAGAATCGAATTTTTGGTTGTGAATTAAGTGGTTCAGTAGACCTGAAAATTGGTTTAAAGTGTAAAATCATGAATTTATGCAGTTTCTTAATGCTATGTATGCATACGTAGATATCGAGTTTGAAATCAGTGTTCAGTTTTAGATAACAGAGAAATTGTTTGACATAATTGTGCAAATTATGCAATTGTTATTTAATTTGTGAATTCAAAGCAGTAATTCAAAAAAATTGCAAGGTGGTCTCAACAATATGTCATATGTAATATTTTATTATACTATTAATAAAAACATTTAAAGAAATGTTCAGTACATCTTAGGATGAAGTTTCAAGCTTTACTAATTATTTGCTTCGTTTATTGTTTCTGACAGCCAATGTCAATACTGTTGATTGTAAAGGTTATAATCTTTTTTAAGTGACAGTTAATTAATAGAGTGAAACAAGAGTGGCAAGGTTTCAGGTTTGAGCATTAAGATTAATTTCTCTTTGACAGGCAAAAAAGTCGTGAAATGGTAGACTAGGTTCACTTTGTAGAGCCCAATGGAAAGGTAGACCAGAAAGATTTTAAGTTTATGCTACCAGTTTTTTAGTTCATTTTAGCATGCCAGTGAATGTATTGTAAATTAAGTAACCTGATTTTGTCTTTAATCACTAGGTGCCGCAAGTAAAAAGAAAATACATATTAACCCAGGTATAGAAAAAATTTCTTTATATCTTGTTTGATACAGTATTTATCCTGGGTTATCCACGTGGGTTAAGTTGATACCTTCATTTCCCATTTACCAAAGCACTTGTTCAGAAAAGGTGACAATTTAGCAATCGCAAGTCTTCGTTGTACCCTAATTTATGTTGATTTATATGTGGTCATATTTTAAGTAGACATACGTCCAGAAAAAATAAAGACAGTTGTTATGCATAGCCATAAATTTTATCATATGTATTTAAAAATCAGTACCAATAGTAGACGTGGTATTAAAGGAAATGTAATGACTTGTGATGTCATAGGTTTATGGCAACTCATCTCAGGTATGTTTTTGGTATCTAAGTATTACTTTTTACACATAGGATTAGTTCAGTATTGCATAGGTATCGCAACAGGACGCAAGCTGCCTAAAGGAGATGAAGGGAGAGAATACCGGGATAGAAACCCAGGGAGAAGTTGAAATAACTATGTAGATGGTTCAGAAAGCGTGGAAGGACATTTCACCATGGAAAGCCCCTGGACCTGATGGCGTTTTAGGCTTTTGGATCAAGAGATTCACATCTCTTCATGCGCGGATTGCAGAACAGCTGTGTAAAATAGTGAAGAGATCTATTGTACCATCTTGGATGACAAAAGGTAGGACGGTACTCATTTCCAAGGATCCAGTGAAAGGCAATATACCATCTAATTTCCGCCCAATAACATGCTTACCCATGATGTGGAAACTGTTGACATCAATGATTAGCGACAAGATATATGAGCATCCGACTGAACAGGACCTGTTACCATGGGAGCAGAAGGGATGCACTAGAGGAGGAAGAAGAACAAAGGAACAACCTATTATCGACAAGGTCGTGATGAAAGACAGTAAAGCGCGCTTGACCAATTTAGCGATGGAGTGGATTGACTACAAGAAAGCGTATGATTTGGTGCCTCACTGGTGGATTGAAGAATGCCTGGCGATGTACAAAATAGACTCAAAGATAAGAAAGTTTATGACGAATAGTATGCAAACGTGGAGGACAGTTCTAGAATGCAAAGGAGAAGAGCTTGGAGAAGTTAAGATCAGTAGAGGAATATTTCAAGGTGACAGTCTCTCAACACTTCTCTTCGTAATAGCGATGATACCACTGACATCAATACTGAGAAAGACACTACATTGATATGTTTTTAAGAGCAAGACAAAGATCAATCATCTACTCTATATGGACGACCTAAAACTATTTGGCAAATGAAAGAAAGATGTTGACACACTGATAAACACAGTACGGGTGTTCAGTGAAGACATTGGGATGCAGTTCGGAATAGGCAAGTGTGCCATATCTGTACTCAAGAGGGGAAAGTTGGACAGTCACAACAATGACATCGTTCTTGGGAATCAGGAAAATATATCATCACTTGATTCAAACAATTGCTACAAATAGCTGGGAATGTTAGAGCTTGATAATATCAAGCACAAGGACATGAAAGGCAGAATAGAAACAGAGTACTTACGACGGCTACGTAAGATCTTGAAGTCTGAACTGAATTCTGGCAACCTGATTGAAGCAATCAACACCTGGGTTGTATCATTAGTCAGATATGGAGGAAGAATTATAGACTGGAACCAGCAGGAATTGGAGAACATGGACCGAAGAACGAGAAAGTTACTGCATGCCTATGGGGCATTGCACCCAAGGGCGGATGTGAACCGCCTCTATGTGCGAAGAGAGGATGGCTGGAGAGGCCTGATGAGCATCCTAGAAACAGTCAGGTACGAAGATAAGAGCCTGCTTACATACGTAAATGGCAAGAACACGAATATCATGACGACAATACAGCAGTACACCGGGAGGCAGATTGAAGATAACAGGAAAGTATTTAGGGAGAAACAGAGAGAGAAACGCAAAGAAGGATGGCATAGTAAGGCATGGACAGCATGTGAGACAGACGAAAGAATGTTCGGCTCAGAAAAGTTGGCATTGGCTTAAGAGAGGGAGTTTGAAGCGACAGACAGAGAGCTTACTCGTTGCAGCCCACGACCAAGCATTGAATACCAACTATAGAAAAGCAAAAATCGAGTATAGCAGAGAGTCAGCTTTGTGTAGAATGTGAAAGACCAGGGATGAGACTGTTTCACATATCATCAGCGAATGCAGCAAACTGACCCAAACTGAATTCAAGGCAAGGCATGACAAAGTTGCAGGCGCAGTGCATTGGAGCCTCTGTAAGCTACACGGACTACCTCACACTAAGGCGTGGTGTGACCACAGAGCAGAATAGGTAGTTGAAAACGAAGAAGTGAAGGTTCTGTGGGACTTTAATGTCTACGTCGATAAGCAAATGGAAGGGAGAAACCTGACATCACTGTGGTAAGGAAGAAACTCAATGAGTGCATCATTATTGACATTGCCGTCCCTGGAGATGCAAGAACGCTGTCAAAGGAAAATGAAAAGATAGAGAAGTACCAAGAGCTGTCCCGAGAGATCTCTAGGCTGTGGAAAGTGAAGACAGCTGTTGTTCAGATCACCATCAGTGCACTGGGGACAATTACAGAGCGACTGATAACCTTTCAGGCCATGCTCGGAGTCGATTTATGTTTTGAAACTATTCAAAAGTCAGCTGTGCTAGGAACAGCACATATCTTGCGAAAGGTACTGGAGGGAAAGGAGTAGAAAAGAGACGGAAGTGCACTATTACTAAATGGATTTGTAACAGTAGGTGAACCCAAGATTTACTCACAGTGATCCAAGCATTAAATTTGGAGCTGTAATCATCCTGTTGTTGATGGAAGTACGTTGACCCCATTAAATTGTGGGACGTCCCATGTGGTTTTTACATGCGGTTTATGATATTTTCGTTTGTTAGTGTATTATGTTTTCGGTATCGTACATTAGACCTTTGTATTATACTCCTTTTTTGTTCTGGATTTTTTGTAGGGACCACTACAACACACTTGTACACATTTTTGGCAAATGATATGGGAGCAGAAATGTTATGCAATAGTAATGCTAAATAGAATCATTGAAAAAAATACTGTAAGTGCTAGTAATAGTAATGTAACTTTGTATATGTATAGAAGAAAAATTTGTAATTTCTTTCTTAGGATATTTATGAGCATCTTTCATAAAACAATTGAGACGAGCTAAAACAAACGTCGGATAAAGAATCACCAAATTAAGTTTAAGGTTAACTAATTGCAAGGATATTTTAAATTTTTATTGGAGGGTACTATTCTTCCTTTTCTTTTGAATAACCCATTAGTCTAGCACTTTGACTAAATCTAGGGATTTTAGAAAGCTCTCGTTCATCAACAGTACTACTTGCCATTGAAAACATCAAAGCTGATGCAATCCTGGCATTGCATACGATTTACTACAGTTGAATTTTCGAACATGAGGAAATAAAAATGCAGACTTTTAGAAAGACGTTTGTAAAGACATCTGTGGAAAAGGGAAAGAATAATATTAAAGAAATGGAACACTTTACTGATGCCAAAGACTAGAACATGAACACCAAACACCAGGGAATGATTACGTCAACGGTCAAGTGTATCGATGGGCGAAGGTATAAATTACTTGAAAACCTGAAACAATCCGAAAAACTCAAATAAATAAAAAAAAGGAATTTAAAAAGAATGCGACTGCAACTGCCGCCTTTGTAAAATATTATTAGAGGTTTGATTTTTTTGTATTACTTTCAGTTTCCTAAGTATGAATGAAAATAGGTAACTGGTTATAAATAGTTAACTTTTTTTAGGTACCATTACCTTTATATTGTATTTCTCCAACTTTAGATGAATCGTATTGAATTTACCGAATAGATGAGGTTTGGGTCTATTTTAGACGAGTGGTAAGACCCCCACATCTCCGCTAAATACCTCCCCTCTTAGTAATTTACACTATATTAAATACATAAAAGGGTGCTGTCTGTATTTTCGGGTAAATTGTAGGGCATGACCACAAGCAATTTCTACTTTCTTCACTGATAACCGCCTACTACCTGTCCCTGTTTTAAGCTGCGACAGTCCGGAGGATTATTTCTGCAATTAAGTGACAATATATAGTCCCATACGAAGGCACTTTATTGCCACGTAATAAAACGTTTTGGTGCTATATGTCTGGATTACGTAATTTGTCGTGTCTAAATGATAACATATTTTTAGTTGTTTTGTTCAAAAACACATGTACATGGCCAAATAAGTGCTGTGGACTTCCTTGCTAGTTTTGTCCGAAACATGCCTTTTTGCCATCATAACAACGTAGGCAATAACTCAGTGACTGACATTGTTGATGTCAGTTGTGAGATATGGATGTTTATCGACATTTTTACTCAATGAAAAAAGAATTGAGCTTTAAACATAATATTTTCGTTGGCTTGTAAATTTGGAAGACTAGATTAACCTTGCCAGACCGTGAAAGGAACCACGAGTTGATATTTTTGTGTCAAAAGATATAATTGGGATAAAACTCTGTGTTTTCTTTTTTTTCTATTTTTTGTTGCCTTCCTTTGGAAGAGCATAAGCTTTTTTTAAAGTGAAACTGAAGAAATGATGCCTTCTTTTAAAGATTATACAGTTAATAGGGAGCGATAAGCATTTATTAGTATGTACTCAAATACCCACCTTGCATATATTTCTTGTTAAGTGATAAAGTAACCGCCCCTTTTTGTATAGACATAGTGTTTCCGAGTAAGAAGGCACACTATTGTAAACGTATAATAGTGTTTGGGATTTCTTAGCATAATTATAATAAACATTACTAGTAAAACATTTCTAGTTTTACCCTCAAGGAAAGGACTTCATCAAAATTCCTTAATTTACTCTCAACCTCTCACGTTGTTTGGGTGGAGAGTTCGTAATGGGCAAGAAATGCTGTTTTGCTTATCGAAACGTTGGTTTGAGTCAGCTTGAGCTTCAATGTACCCGGGTCTAAGCAATTGTTAAATATGGTTTGTTTTTCGTGAAAGGTTAAATGTCATCCATATTGGCCATTGGGTGAAGATGAGATGGTCGAATTTGGCAACTTTCGTGTGAAAACACAAGCAGAACAAATGGTTTCAGCCTACGTTGTGAGAGACCTGCTTTTGGAAAATCTTACGGTAAATATGTTTTCTTCAGAAGCTTATGGTGGTCATTGCATTATATCTCTTTGCATTTGATGTAAGTTTTGTATCATAGTTGACGGGTACTAAATGGAGTAGTACGGGAGGGACAAATAACTTGGGGAAACCTGTTATGCCGAGAGAAAGTTCAAGAATAATTTGTTGTTTGCTGGTTGTTTTTTTTAATTCCATTCTTTATCTTTCATATTCTACAATTTCTAGTGATAATGTTTTTCAGTGTTAAAGTGGTTTTATTGTTCGTTGATTTTTGGGGTTTGTTTGTTGTTTACACCAGTATTTTGCAGTGATGACGTTTGGGCTGTTATTTAACTGGTACTTGATTGATACTTGTTATTTTTGCGGAACTGAGAAGCGAGTTGTACATAAATTGTTTTACTTGGCATTTGATTATCTTTTCACGACATGTGTATTTTTTATTATTATACAACAAAATATTGCCATTTTGGATATTTCATTATTTCCCCCTTCCCTTCTCATCCTTTCCTATATCCATTGACTTTAGGAAAGTGAAGTTCTTCACACTTTCATTTCCAAGATTGAAAGTGAAATGGGCTGTTACCCAAGTTGTTTCATCGTTATTTTGCACGGTAAATCCTATTTGCTGGCAGTTACCTTTTTGTGTTATGTTATTCAAAAAACTATGTTAATTGTGCGTGTAATTGTAATTGTGACCCATTTAAATGTAGTATGTATTTATTAGTAACAATACAGATATTTGGGATTTTCACTGTGTTATTATGTTTGGATTGACATATGTTGCTCAGTTATTACTTCTTTTACCTTTTTATTTGTCGAGTACAGACTGGAGACGCAAGGACAGTTAAACAGTTCCATTACATGCTTTGGCCGGACTTTGGTGTTCCTGCAAGCCCCATTTCCTTTTTGGATTTTTTGTACGATGTTAGAGAATCTGGAGCCATGAACGAAGAAACCGGTCCCCCGGTCATACATTGCAGGTAAGATAACGACGTTCTGACAACTTACCACTACGTCATACCCATGCCATTTATGCTACCATATTTTGGCAAATGTTAAAAACAGCCGTCGATATTTACACGTTGTTAAATGCAAAAATGTAGTCATTGCGCATCATGGCCTGGTGTCCTGTAGTCCATTTAGACTTTAAGAGTAGTTCCTCTTGAAGCCACTCAGTTAACATCCTCAAGCCAGTGAATGCAATATTTATTTCTGTCAGCCTTTCTGCGGGCTGGAATGAAATGCATACCAAACAGTGGTCCCAGTATAGTTTGTATCAATACATGCAGTCTTCTCAAGTCATTTTAATAGCTCCTCTGGTGTCATTTTTTTCTGATGAAGAACCATACAAGGCATAAACCCATGACGTGTATGGAATTGCGAAGAACAAGAGGAACAGAAGAGATTTTAAAAAGATTATGTCAAGAGACAATAGTTGACCTCGTGATGATGAAGGAAACCACTCGGGAGCCAAAGAGTTCCACAACGTAGCTATCCCAGGGAAAAAACTACATTCATAGAAATGTTTATTTCAATAAGGAGCAACAACTACATAAGGAAAAATATGTCGGGGCAATAAACCATGCAAATCGCAACAAAGAAGGTTTATTAGAACACGTTACTTGAAAATACCTGTAGAAAAGACTAAGACAGGCCACATTGCGCAGATGGTTGAAAAATAGCAGCAAGACCAGGAACGAAAAAGCTACAATTACTTTTCTTAACTCAATCAAAAACATCAAATTACTTTCGCATTTTGTACTCCATGCAAGGAGGGATGATAGATTTATGGAGATACAGGATGGTGTCAGGCGTATGGTACTCCATAGCGTGAAACAGAGGACCAACCTTTTCAAAAGTAGACTTGAATATAAAGAACCCCTAGAAAGATATGGAGAAAATGTCTAACCAAGCAGCCTCATTGATGGGCGTTACTGAAGAAGGGAAGCAATCTCACCAAGGTTAACTAAATGTTTTTTTCATGAATATTGGAGTGAGATGATATGGGGACTTCCTTTTGAACGACATAAGATGCGTTTTTGCCAACATAAAGACATCAACCACATCCTTCACCGACATATGACAACGTGAAGGTCAGAGTCCCAAATCTTTTACTAGCTGGACATGTTCTTGCTGAGTTGCCTTGTGACCAGTGCTAGAGTACAACGTACTGTCATTAGCAGACATGTTGATGAACTAAAGCAAATTGTCAGGAAGATCATTAATGTAAGGAAGGAAGAGAGTTAAACAAAAAATAGAACCTTGAGTAATACTAGTATTAATGAAATACTCGTCAGCACTAATGGAATACTCAGCAGATATAATTCCATCTAGTGCGACACGTATTTTACGACTCAAGACCGACTGATTAATTCCAAAAGTTTTTAAAGAAATTCCATAACAAGAAATCTTTTAAAGTAAGCCAGCGTGCCACACCCTATCAAATGCATTTGTAATATCAAGAACAATAACGTCCTTCATCAAACTTACCTATAAATCTATTGATACGTTCTGTGGTCACAGTCAAAAGGTCACCACTGGAGGCAGCTCCTTTAAACCCATATAGAACATCAACAAAATAACCTAGTTTCTGTTGTATATAGTTGCTCAAATTCGCTCCCCTTGGCAAGATTAAGCATCAGAAATTACCCTTTTACAAGCATTGCTAGTCCGTCTAAAAGAAACCTGAGATCTGTCAGTTCCATAACGTACAAACTGAACATAGAAATGATTGCGATAAGCGATGGTAGAACAACAGTAAGCATTGCTAGTCCGTCTAAAAGAAACCTGAGATCTGTCAGTTCCATAACGTACAAACTGAACATAGAAATGATTGCGATAAGCGATGGTAGAACAACAGTAAGCATTGCACCATGAAGGAGAATTAGATTTGACTTTATACGTATGATTAGGTACAAATACCAACCCGAACCCATTCTGTAGATTCAGTTCCATCATCAGAAGCAGAGTTGCTAAAGACTTGGTCCCAAGAAATATTGACAAAATGTTGATGAAATCCATTCCAGTCAGCTTGACCGTCTTTTTGAAAACTCGACAGACGGACTAGCAATGCTTGTAAAAGGGTAATTTCGAATGCTTAATCTTGCCAAGGGGAGCGAATTTGAGCAACTATATATAAAATTAGCATTATTGACTTTGCGAAAAGGTCGCTCCATTATTCTGGTTGTCAGATGTTAAAGTAAAGTTCTTTAGGAAGAGTCGCCGTTCAGTAGTCGTGCATTATTGACCATTCTTAATAGTAACACTTAGTATTGGTTATTGTTTATACTTGTTAATGATGATTAGCAAGTTAATTGTTTCTGTTTTAAAATGACCAATGAATCTGACTTGACCAGTGGTAACGTACTGGAGCTACACCAGTGTTTTCTTGTTCCAGTGTGAAAGAAATGATCGATGACATAAGGAAATCTCCAGAAAGGTAATGCATCATTTTCTATCCATGCACACCCAAGTGCATGGATAGAAAATGATGCATTACCTTTTTGTTAACAGCCATTTGCTAGCAGGGGACTCGCAGGTCTGCCCATCTGTTTGTTGATAGCAACCGTCATGAGTTAACATGAGAACATTGCACGTGCATAATTTAAGGAGTTCGATTAGAGTTTCCTTGACCTCTGGAGAAAGGTTATGTTAACCAGAAGAGAGAAAGTCAGCATAAGCTGTTACAGCTGCTTCTGGGACATTGGGGAACAGAGATGATACATCAAAAATTATAAACTCCGTATTTCCCGCTAGTAGTTTCTGACTAAGTGAATCAGCTATACTTTTTGTAGGCGAGCTCATGCTACGTTGTACTATCTTCAGGTGTTCAGTTATTTGCTGTGCTGTTTGATGCTATACTGATAAGATATGTACAAGATACAGGGGGAACTAGTACAGGTGTTTTATGTACTTTAACCAGGCCAGACAGGCGTGTAGACTGGCTGCGTATTGGATGAAACTTTACAACTATTTTGTGATAATCGCTTTTTCAGTGACACAAAACATTTCATGTGGTGTGTATTTGTAGTTTTTGTCGCTATTTTTTGGGATGAACATCTCTTTACGAATCATTGATAAAGATACCGCACCATCACAGTATATCTGAGATATCTTACTTACTTTACTTACTTATCCTTTAAGCCTCAGGTGTTCCTATCTCGTGGGGTTAGACGTTTGATGGCTCTTCTCCATTCGTCTCGGCTATCAGCAAGCTGTTCATCTATTCCCAGCGCCTTGAGGTCCTCCTGCACCACATTAAGCTAGGTTTTCTTTGGCCTTCCACGTGGTCGCCGCCCTTCTGCTTCCCAGTCGCGTACAACTGCTAAGACACCAGGGTCTCTACGTCTCTTTATGTGGCCAAACCACCTTAGCCTTCTTGTCCGTACCAGGTTCACTATCTGATCTAGTCCGCACCTCATTGCAACTTCAGAACTTCTGACCCTATCTCGCAGTGACACTCCAGTCATGTAGGGAGGCATGCGTCTATCAGAGCTGATAAGGCGCTTTTTCAGTTTTGCGTGAGAGGCCATGTTTTAACTCCACATGGAAGAACCGCCAGAACGCAAGCTCATGCACACGAACTCTGCTCTTCAGTGGAATGTGTTTATTGCACAGGACTCCTGCAACCTCACGCCAACTGCTCCACGCTGCCACAACTCTCGCCTGAACAGCTCTCTCCACCCCTACTTTTCTGTCTATCGCGTCACCAAAGGTAACAGAATGTCTCTACCTCCTCTATTTTGACATCACCAGGTCCAAGATCTATGAAATCACTTTCTGGTGAGAGTCCATTTGCTCTGCGGGTACATGCTGGACACACGACGTTCTGAGCTCCGACAACGTTTTGTAGGCCAGAGCATCGCCGGGGTACCCACTTTCCACACGTGTCACAGAAAATTGAATTTACTCCGACTTCCTTACCACAAACATTACAAGGATATTGACCTGTTGGCACCACTGTCTCGCAATCTCACCAGTATTTTCGTTTTGTCAATGTTAATCCGCAGGCCTCTCCGTTCCAATACTTCTCTCCAGGACCGAAATTACAATTCAACTGCCTCCTTGAATTCACTTGTCAATACCAAATCATCTGCGTAGAGCATCCCCCACGGTGCTCCTTTCCTACACTCTTTGGTGGCCTCCACCATCATAAAGTTGAACAAAAGTGGGTTCAGAGCCGATCCCTGATGCACCCCGACAGAAATCTCGAAGAAATCAGACATTCCAACAGCCACTGCTGTACAAGATCCCTAATCAATGTGTAGTGCCATGACTAGCTTTACAAGCCTCTCAGGGACCATTTGCCTCCTCAGTCCCCACCGTACAGCATTGCGAGGAACCTTATCAAATGCTTTATCAAAATCAGCGAATATATGATAAAGTTTTCTTTTCATTTCTTCGTACTTCTGTTGAAGTTGTCGAAGAGTAAAAATTGCATCCGTTGTAGACTTCTTCGACATGAGCCGAAACTTATTGTTGCCAGTCTTTACTCTTGCCCTTCAGCCTGTTGTCCAGTATTCTTTCAAAGATCTTCATACCCTGCTCAAGAAAGTCTTAAACTACAAAACTTATTGCAGTCAAGGGGATCTCCTTTTCCTTTGTAAAAAGGGACTGTTGTGCTGTCCGTCCATTCCTCTGGGAACACCTCCTTGCACATAATGTTCTGAAAAACCCTTGTGAGTTGTTTCACTCCTGCCTCACCGGCTGCTTTGAGTATGTCGCTAGACATGTTGGACGGTCCTGGATTCTCGTTTGCCTTCATTGCGCTGCTCTTACCTCTTCCTCACTCACATCCGGCAAAGGCCCCTCCACACATTCCACTTCCCCTATTTCTTTAGGATTTTCTCTTTTCAGCAGTTCATTGAAATAAGCCTTCCATCTATTTCGAATGTCTTCTTCTGTTGTCGCTATTTCACCGTTTGCTCTTTTTGTAGAGTAGCCACCAATAATGTCTTTCTTATCGTTTCTTATCTGCTTAGTATATCTGAGATATTATGTTCTCGTGATATCTTAGACATCTGAACATTATATCTGAGAACATGATCTGAGATATCATGTTCTCATTTGTATGCATTAGTTTGTTACCTGATAAACATACGGTTACCATATAATAACAAATTCGTCATGTTAACGTTGATTAAAATATTCATTTAGTTTTCACCTGCTTTTTTTTCTTTTCAGTGCTGGAATTGGGCGTTCAGGAACATTTTGTCTGGTGGATTCGGCATTAGCAAAGGTACGAAGCGGTATCAGAAAAGGTACAATACCTTATGTCTATCATCATAGTCGTCCCCAACACAGAGCTACTGATATTAGTTTTAAAAAAACAAAACCTGGTGGATATTACCGTGGCTCCAACTTGGTTGAAATAAAGAAGTAACCCAAAGGAAATTTTTTTACCGCACATTGCAGCGTTCTATGATAATTACTTGGTGCTTGGGTCTTATTTTATGCTCTGGGTTCACAACTTTGCACAAATTTAATGTGAAATTGCTCTTCAGTTCTAATTCTTTGAGTTATTTGATAGGTTTCCCGGCTCGGCAGATGTTTAGTTTAAGGTTGCATGGTAACTGTTTGGATGAAGAGAAAGTGCCTCTTTTGGATTCCACTTGTTTAAAACCAGTCAAAAAAATAATTTCCCATTAGAAGTCAGAGGCGCCGTAATTATATATGAAAACTAGTGTATATTGGTAACTGAGGATGTTAAATAGTCCGCCCTACCTCCCTCGATACACACATGCACACCGCCACCATAGTATATGGTCAGCTTTATAAGAAATTAAGACGGCTCAGAGGGGAAAGGATGAGCTTTATTGTCTATAATTCCCCCAACAACTATTCGGCAACAGAAGTAAACTTATTTTGGGGAGTTACAGTTATTGTACCGAGGAAAAGGTCTGAACGTAGAAAAGTATAGAAAGTAGATGTCAAGCAGATAAAATGAGAGAACAGAACAGATGCTTTGCATGGTATCAACAAATCCGTGACTACCACCAAAAGGACAACGGTAGACATTGTAAAGAGGTGCATTACGAAGAAAGAGCCAAAGGTGTAATGCGAGAAAGGAGGAAGAGTGGAAAGTAGGAGCAAGGGTTAATGTGGCATTTATTGATATGGTTATTTAAAAGAATAGTATATCCAAAATTATAAAATTATTTCTTGGAATTAAAAGGCTCACTGGTCAACATGTAAATTGGCAAAGGCCTTGGCAGAGACAAAAAATGTTAGCAAAGTCTGGAGACCAGAAGGAATCGTTTTGCAATAAACCATTGGAAATAGTCATGCTGACTATGAATTTAGCTTCTGAGTGGTTAAAATGTTTATATGAAGCCCTCGAAGGTTTTTGACGTTCACAGGAACTTTGGACCCCGTTGAACTTGTTTTGAAAAGTGATTAATAAGTTCTAATTTCATTTTTGAAGTAATAGAGCATCCTTATATGAGAGGTACAGAATATTGGAGTGCGTTTTTGGTTGTTAACCCAACAGAATTTAGGATTTCAGAGACTAGTGATATTAGTAGGATTATGGCCCGTTTTGTCACTGATAGTGCTTCGCCAGATAAAAGAAGAGACCAAGTTTTCAGACAGCAGTGATAACTTCCAGGTTGTGTCAGTTTTACGAGCTGTGAGGTAAGTCGGATATCCTTGTATTTTCGATTCATACTAGCATGTTCACACCAGTTAGTTAACCTGATGGGAAGATTTTATTCTGTGCTGTACAAATCTTTGGTTAATATGACCAATTGGTAGCTTTAGTCAGGCCATTTTAAGAATTGTTTTTTTTAAAAACACCAAATTTTTATCGAAGCCTTACACGATAAAACCTTGATCGATTAAAAAAACTAAAGTCCGATGCGACAGCCGAGGTACTTGAAAGACCCTATGGTGTACTAGAGCTCTACGGGTAAAAGAGGGAATGTGAACATGGCATGTAATAGATCATGGCTAAATGGAACATTATTGGTTTGCAAGTAACGTTAATGGCAAGTGAAATATAAACACACAGAAATAATACCAGTACCATTCTTTACCACAGTCTTTTGATTATTAGTCCTATGCTTAATATGTCTCGAATTTCATATAGATGTGCCGCACTTTGGCTTGTTGTTTCGTCATTCAAAAATTCAAAAGGTAAAATTATGAAGTTAATACAAAGCACGACCATCCATGGATCGTTAAAAAGGCCCGTCAAATTGTTTTGGTTTTATGACATAGAGGCGTTTACAGCACAGAGACTCAGAGGCGACAAGAATGACCATTGACATATGTATTGAGATAACCTGTTCAGAGGTTACCGTCACGATGATAATGATGATTTTACAACGATGGAAAACTGGTATAAGCTATTAGTTAGTTAGATTTTTTATCGGAATAAGGGCATTAAAATGATTGTTGAGATACAAAGAAAGTAGTCACCGATTGATTTAATTTCTCGTTTAGAACAATATTTTAACTTATAATCGTTAGCATTGAGCAATTACTTTCCCACGGGGATAAAAATTTTGATAAGTTACACGTCAATACAGGGAATTTTTGCGCAGCTTTTTTTAACTTTGTTAGACTATAGGAAACTATTTATACGAGCTTAATAGTTTTTCGTCCAAACATTTGCAAATAGGTTGAACAGGAAGGCACCTGCGAAGGACTGGATGTACGACAGCTCTTGTTTGAATTGCGACGTTATCGTGTGGGCCTAATACAAACCGCCGAGCAGTTGCGTTTTTCTTATATAGCTATTATTGAAGGAATGAAAAGGCTTTTACCTGAACAGTTTGAAGGCATTGAAGATTCAGGTAAGTATTTTCTTTTTGGCTATTTTTATGTATATGGTGGTCGTTGGTTAGTCAATTTTAGGCGAGAATTTACTGATTTGCTGGCAGTCTTTATCATTCTGATACTTGCTCGCAGAATTAGCTGAAAGCACTCTGTTGTTTCTTAGCAAATTTCGGGAAGGTATACCTTATTTGGACTAGTAATATCGTATTTAGCCCAGTTGCATGTCTTGTATATTCTAATACATGACTTTTATAGAAAGACTTTAAAGATTGCAACGCTTAAAAGTGTAATATGTATTTATGTCACCATTCTCAAGGTTACGATTGATTTGTCAGGCTTTTAGTGACTAGTAGTTACTAAGACGTAAATTTGTAATGCCTTACAAGAGAACGAGTTAACGAAGTAAAAAATAATATGGAAATAGAAATTTTACGTATTGCATACTTTTTTCTGGATTTTATCTGTGCTAGCTAGTAATGAGAAACATTTTTTCTTCAAAATTAAGGCTACTCCCCCACCCCACCCCCACCCCAATCCCCCCATGACGTTTTTAAGCAGCGCCTGGAAACATATGTCGTCATTTAAAAAATTAGTTAGATAGCTAAGCAAATAGTTTTAAATATTTCAAACCGTAGGAAGAGTTTACTTTGGAAAATACAGGGCTGACAACGGTGCCTTGATGTATTGACATTCAGGGTGTTCATACGTTTTTGGAATATTTGTAGATATTTATCACAAAAATAGAGGATATTTTTTTAAACCAAAATGATATAGCATTACCCTTTACAGTCAATTATGATTTATCGTAGTTCAGTATCACTTTATGTATAGTCCATAGTAAAAGTAAATACTCGCCGGAAAAGAGCGGAAAGAAGCTTTTGGTACTAGGACTGATGTTATTCAGCACCCCATTAACCAGAGAATTTCTTCAGATAAATTTGCACCAATTGAAAAATTATATTTTTCGTTTTTCAGCACAAAAAAGTGCTGAAACAAATAAAAGAGTCAAAAATGTGCGCCCTGCTTCGTGCGCTCTTTAAAGAAATATTGCTTTGGAAGTTGAATGTCAGAGGTAAGATGACGGGGCATGAAGATACTGTTTTAGTGGAGTGCACCAGTGTTGGTGAAGTGACTTAGTTAATGACAGACATCAAAAGTTTTCTCTTTTGAGACTTGGATATCCAGTTTTATCGAAAAGAAACGCACTTTTTAAGAGTGTCATTGTTGTCGGTAGGAGTGTTTCAAGGGTCAATGAACGAAGTTGCATTGGTTGTGAATGAAGTTAAGGATAGAGAGCATGTTACCTGTAAAAACAGACTAACTCGGTGGCATTTGGACAGCATTCCCATTTTGTCATTTATGCTTTTAGGTTTACTCAGATGCAGAACTTTAATACGGTATATAGTTTATGGATTATAGTGTCAAATTCGTCATTTTTTTCTCTTTTGCCATTCAAATGCCTTGTATATTTACTCTCCAGTGGTTTCTAATACTGTAGATAAGTTCATCGTAACGTAATTGACCACCATAGTTTAAAATTATCTGTGTTCGGCTTGCTCTTTATGCTCTGACTAGTCAACTCCGCAGCAAAGAATATGAAGCAGAGCATGGAAGTATCTAAGCCAATATATAATATTTCTTTGATATTTTAATGACAAAATTGCACAAGAACTGCTGCATTTTATCTTCTAGATTTTGTCTTCCAGATTTTATCTCTTTATATTTTTTTGGGTGACCTTCAACCCATTCTTGTTAGGGTCGAACAGTGCCGTGACAAGGAACAACAAAAATATTGTGTTTTTCATTACATTTGCTGAAGGAACTGTCAAAACGCAGCCTTACACCCGCACAGTGGGTCAATGCATTTTTTGTTACTGTGGTCTTTATAGTTGTGCTACAGTTTTCAATCGATTTTCTTGGCATATTCGGAATGATTGAAAGGATATAACTTCAACTATAAGTTTGCTGCAAGGATTAAAGTTCACAATATCTGTAGCAAAAGAGATACTTGACCCGACCTTTGATTCCCAATAAACAGTCAATTTCAAGAATACAGAAACTTATCACCAGTGATGTTATGGGATACATATATGGGAAAAATGCAAAGAAAGTAGAGGAAAATGGATAAGTGAGGCTATACATCCTTTAACATCAAATAACGAGAGGTGCCGTATTAGAAGTGGCTAATAAAATTGAGAGATTAAATTACAGGAACGCTTAGTTTAGGCTTTAAACTACTACAATGCACTATCAATTGCTACCAAACAGTAAATGCATAGTCACAGATTAATTCATGCCACTGATAATTGTAAACAATATTTAGTTGAATATTTCAGTGTTGTATATAAAACCACGCACTAAAACAACACCTTTATCTTTTAAGAGTATACTTTTGATGCACCTCTATCATTCTGTGTAATTTTGTCTTCCATTATGCAATTTAGATATTCCCGAACAAGAACCTGAAGTACCTGATGATGACGTCCCACCACCTTTGCCACCCAGACGACCCCCACCGTTGCCAAAGGAGCCTCCGCCATCTGCAGATGCAAATGGAATCAATTTAGCCGAGGAGCAAGCAAGGCAAAAGCGATTAGTGGAAACATTAAACAGTACGTTATACCACTTACCCATAGCAAAAAAGAGAGCACAGCAGACTGACTTAAGTTTTTTCCAGTATTTGAACTTGTATTGCAATTAGAGAGGGGTTTTTTTTCAGCATAATATATGACGTCATAGTTTAGGAATTTTATTTCTTACTAACAGAAACAAAAGAGAGGTGTTGAAAAGGTGTTAAGTCCAGCAATTCAATTTTTATTTATTGATAAAAGAGAAAAGGGCTGGGTTTTTTTCTTCTTTGGCGTTGTAGAGTTGGAGGTAGTTATTATGGTTGGCTAATTTTCTAAATATGATAAAAATGTTGAACAATCTAAGAAACCATGCTATCAGTGCATTACCTGCACCAGATAAATTAATTGTCCCATGCCCTTTGCCAATACTTTTATAATATAGTGGCCAAGCACACTATAATTGTTCTCCGCACGGTTGTTTTTCGTGAACAATGCCGTGAATACCTTGCGATACTCTACACCAAAACAATACGAAGGGTTGCTCAGTTAACCTAAGAAAGTGAAATATATTCCACCTTTGCCAATGTGATTCAACATTGTAGAATTGATGGTTGATCTTTTATTCCAGTTCTGTCATAATATATTTTGACCATTTGGCGTCAGTTTTGTTGGACACTGTGTTTATCAGTCTTTGGATGGTCAGTGCAGTTGCACCGTTACAGATAAATCCCCAATTGTCGTCTGCAAAGGAGCAAAGCCCTAGAATCTCAGAAATCGTTTCCTTTGTAAAGAGAAAATGGTCAAGAAGGTCCCTTCTATGTTCCTTAGGAGGACATTTGAACCCAAACACAGTGCAAGATTGCCTATTAGACAAAGCGCACCGTGAAGCCAGCCGTGTTCATGGGTATAACCTCATTTATTATTCAATATTTGGTAAAACAGAATATTTCGAATTATTGGTATAACAATATTTCTTTACCAAATAGCCTAAAATATGTATTTTCGTTTGTTAGTTTTGGTATCTGCCCACTCGAGGATGTATGTGTAATGTGTAGAGTAATCCTTATGTAACGTTCACGCGATCAACGACAAGATGTTAAACCTCTTTTGATGGATGTTGAATGCACTTACATTTCTCAACAATCTTTGACCAACGCTAATTCTTATCTTCCCGATAAAAACCGTTAGCGACGGTATTGATGTTAAGTATTGACAAAATTGAATGGGATATTTCGTTAGAATTAAGAAGACATACTACTTTAAAGCGACAAAAAATACCACACTTGGATACTTCATTTTTTAGATAATCTCATGCAGTTGTTCCTGTTTTGTTTGTGGGGTTTTATTTCGCGTGTAGGGTTACTCTACGGTTCTTGGTACTAGTTTAAAGAAATGTCTTAACCCCATTTGAATTGTGCATTTTATTATGTTCTTTAACCGTAGAAAGTTTTGATGAATCGTCGGAGGGGACGGAAGAGGAAATATCAGACTTCTCAGAATGGGATGATGAAGTATCACTTGAAGACGTAGAGCTTTTTTTACATAACCGGGAAACGGGTCCAAGGAAACCACTTCCACCTCTTCCAACTGAGGATAAAGAGACTGCGCTACAACCACCAACAAAACCTCTCCCTCCATTACCACCATCACCGGGTGAAAGGAAAACTCTCTTGCCGACCTATGAATCTGAAGGAGAAGAGGAGCCATCGGAGAAAAAAATTAAAACGGATAATTTACAGGATGTTGAGGAGACGGAACCGAATAAAGAGAGTGCAAATATTAGGTATGAAAGTAACGCCAGCCAAGACCTTTCAGAAAAGCAAAACACCCAAACCAAAATTTCTGCAGAATCAACGAAGTCTGCTCATCCTGGAACGAAGGCAAGGTAGTATTTAAACTGCTTATTTTAAGCTTTAGTGGTTTATGTAAAAAATTTACTTTATGTTATCTCATCCCATCGTGTGTCGGTGAGTTAAATTTTAAATATGTTGTCTGTACCCACGTCAGTTTAAGTGAAATCGTTAATTGTCATTAATAAGGGATATCAACCGAAATTGTATTATTTTATTACAGAAAAAAGCAGTTCTGGTATTTTAATTGGGAGACGTCTTACAAAATAGTGACAAAAAAATATTTAAAACGATGAAAAAATCAAATTTATATTTAGCATGTTACCTGACAGTGGTCTACGTACATGATAATAGGCGATTGCTTTAGAAATAGATTATCTCTTTTCCGACCGTAAGTACGATCACAAAGAATTGTTTTTTTAATTGGTAGAAAGTAGATTATTTTACATGGTTTATTCTTATTGGAGATTAATGTTTTGGATTTTTCATGAAACATAATTACAAAATATCCGGGTTTAGTTAAAACCATAAAACCTTATTCCGTAATGAATGACAATAGACGTTTCAGAGTATTTCTTTTTGGTGTGGTTTAGAGAAAAGATCGAGTGTGGATTATAATTTGTAATATTCATGCTTAAGAAGAATGTTTTCGGCTCTTATGGAATATGTAATTTGATGCTATTGTCCCATTCATTTTAGCTTCCCAGATTAGATCTTTATAAAAACACATACGTTCGGTGCCACCCGAACGTATGCGTGTTTACATATCTTGATGTTTGTGGGGGGATTAAATTCTTAAGTATAAAAACATTGAATATGGTTTGTGAATACCTTTTCTCTGTGATTGTGTAATTTTGGTGAATATCTCTTACTCGTATATTTAAGAGTTTTTACCTTTTGTCTCTTCTCTACTTTTTTTTGAACAAATTAAATTATTTGCAAAAGTATTAGTGCAATGCAAATGTTAAAAGACATTTTACAAAATTGCACTTTTTGATTAATAAAGTAAGTTGTGCATTTACTGAATGATTTGAAAAGGGAAACTCTTACTACTCCCCTTCTGTTACTGTAGCAAAGCAGATAGCTTATCACCGAATATTTACAGCTTTCGGTAATGATTTTTCTTTGTGTACCCAAAGGGTAGACCCAAAGATTCGGTATTGTACAAAAGTTGTAACTAGCAATAATCAACAAGTCTGCTTTAGTCAAGAATAGTTGCCTCAGCGCCCTATTTTGTTGCGCCATATGGAGGTAATGTAAACACTTCAATCAAAATTACATGTTTGGTCTAACCACAAGAACTAATCTCATCTGAAACAAACACAAGAGGAAGGTACTTGTAGTTTCTGTCGTTACATTTGTTTTCATTTTTACCATAGAATAATGGTTGTGTCTGTGGTGAAAGTACTAGCACCATTGCGTTTTGGGATTGTACAAAATTGACATAGTGATATAGCATTTTGCCAATATATACTTGCACTTTGGTGATACATTAAAGAGTGGACTTTTCTACGAATATGATTTGAATATCAGAGCCAATATGAAATGCTCTAAATTAAGATCATTCTTGATAATTTACTGACATCTTTCCAAGTGGGAATCTGAAGGGGCTAACGCAAGTGTTGATCAATCGGTAGGGAACGATTTTTTTAAGCATGCCAAACAGAAACAGTTGATTTTTGTGTGTGTAATTGGTGCTTTGCGAAGGATGCGAAGGATGACTATTGGCGTTGGGTAGAGTTGGTTTTGAAGACACCATTTTTCCCATTAACATATCAGAGAGCATACGGCTACTCGATAGTCAACTTCAAATAAGCAAAGTTTTTGCAGGGTTTGAAGTTAAACCTGGATGTTTTAACTTCAAACCCTGCAGGGAATGCGGAAAATACAATTTGATTTGAAGTGATTTTTCGTTACTTAACTTAAATATTTGTTCTTTCGTGGATGGAATGAACGTGGTCACAGTTTTATTGGCTATTAACAGTGCCTTTGAATATCGTCGCTGGAACAAAGTCAAGATGAACAGATTTAATGAAAGAAGATCACTCACCATTGATGTTACTGAAACATTGCTCTGATTGAGTATTTTTGTAGTCGATTTATGAATTCTTGTAATAAGAATTGTATTTCATTCTTCCCGGTTTTTTTCTGTATCTAGCGAAGGCACGGAGTTACGAAAACGAGAAAGGGAGGATCGCAAAAATAAGACCAATGAATTAATTGACTCGATAAAGAAGAGGCTTAAAGAAGACGAACTAAGAGCTGCAAGGAGAAGATTCTGGACAAAGACAGCTGTCGCCTTTGGTATTTGTGCTAGCCTTCTCCTCTTGATAAGATGGTTTTCATAAGTTACAGTCTATAAAACCTTTACTCATCGCAAGGACGTCACCACAAGTTTCCTTTGGTTCAAGAGTAAGTTATCAAATGACGTATATGTCGATTCGTCAAGGTTTGCAGCTCCCTTGCCAAAGTTTGCTGAAAGTTTTCTAATCGTGTCATCATGTATGATTTTTAATTGGAATGGCAAGTAATCTGAGCATTACCATTACACGAGACTTCACTGCATAAGTCATCACACAATATTTCTGGTTATGCTTTTGTGTTGTGTACTTGCAGTATATGCCTTAATGGTGAGCAGGGGAAGTACATTTAAATCCCATTTAACTAGTACACCGTTAAAGAAAATATGACCCTTGTGTTGTTTTTGTACTTGACCTAGTGACTTTTAGTTCTTTAAAAATCAGAGGGGGTATAATAGAATGTATCTTTTGTGCTAGGCTGCAATTATGCAGATAGCCCTAATTGTAACATTCCAACTATGCTACTAATTTAATTGAAAAACCCACATAATCAAAACGTTTCTGTTTACTTATAACATGTCAATAAAACAATTTGGCTGGCTGGAAGATAATTGATTTCTCCTACTTCGGTCAACCACGTCAAGACGCCAATCGACTTCACATGCCCATGTAAAGAAATAAAGGCTTTAGTTGTATTATTTGCTACTGATCTTCCAGTGAAGTCTGTCTTTTTTCAGATATACAATTTTGTGGTCTTAATTGTTCGGTTATTGTTTGGTTAACTCTGTTTTTATTCCGTTAGAGATGTCTAATCTTCACTCGTTGTATTTGTTTAACTAACATTCATCTTTCTATAAAAAGATAATATCGTTTTAATGAATTTTACGGTATTTGTCGCGTTGGTAAAGAAGTGGTAGTATTTATATTTTCATTGCAGACAATTTGACGATGCTTCTCCTTTGACTGCTTTTCTTAGCCCTAGTAGTCTCGTGTTGATTTATTGGCGACCAGAGCGAGTTACAATAATGACAACCCCAGCAGGAAACTTTGTGATCCATACCTCCCTGTAGATGTGTCTGGTACTTTCGTCAATTTCTCCTTTTGTCGAAAGTACGATACAAAAAATTAAATCCACCCTACTGGTCATCATTAATTAGCGCCGAACCAGCTGGTCTCCCAAACAATCTGGCATTTGTTGCATCCTGTGGTCTTTATTTTAATGTGACAACAAATTTGCCCTGCAAATAGCTTTTGACAAATTGATTGCCAAAGATCCTCCATTCAAAGTGTTTGTCATATGTTGTAAAATACCTTAACATATGCGTTGCCAGCATCAAGTTCAGATTTTTTCAAATGTCTAATATTTCCAATAGTTTTCCGTCCATCGCAATATGCAGTTACTTTTACCAGTCGCCATAGTACAATTTTACTGAATACATTAGAACTGAATAATATTAGGGTGAAACTTTTTTTGCTGTCCACCAAGATGTATGAAGCTATGTATAAAGATGGGATACACTTGCTCCTGATTGGAATAACTAGTGAAATAAAGTTTATTGTTACCACAGGTAGCCAGGCACATTTCACTACCAGATTTGGATACGAGTGCACATTTCGACAAATTTGAAACCATACATAGTACAGTAGTTTCACCCTAACGCGACCATCCGTAATGCTAATAGGATTTGACTGGACAGTAGAAGTGGTCTCAAAACAAAGAATGGCCGGAAATGTCATTTTTGTGTACAATACATTACTTGCTCTTTTTTAAAATAAGCTTATTACTTGTCAGAAACTAACTTTTATGAATATTTTAAAAACAATAATATTCACTATAATGTGTATACAAACATCATCATTTTTGAGCAAAAAAGTCGACGATATTCGTCTGTTTCTTCTTTGACTTAATACAATCGAGAAATTTAGCGGTTGAAGAATAGTCCCAATATATCGTGGTCTTTTTCCTTGTCAGGAGTGTGGATTATGTTAGAAATCATTTTTACAAGGCTGTGCACTTGTGTTGCGCATTGTCGGGTAGTTCGAGAGAGTAAACAAAACCGTTGACGCTACATCAGTGCTCCTTGCAATACGTTTGCAGGGGCGTCCAAGAAGGCAACCTCCACGTGGTGACGCCTGGATACTGATTAGCTAGGTTATCCTGACTGGTTGGTAACGAATAGCCTTCATTTTAAGCTGTTTTTCCAGTACCATGGAAGAAATCGATTTCGTCGTTCATGTGATTTTGCATCTGGTTCGTCGTCGATTTGGAGTAAATTTTTTGAACTTGTGCCGCCCCTGGTGGTAAGTGAAAGTTTTTTGTTTCTGGTTTCTTTCCAAACCGATCTGCCTTTTGGCGGTGAGGGGAGGTTTGTTTCCCGTTTCATGAGGCCGGATCGAACTCACCGGGGGGCTTCAAATCTACCTCCAGCAGCTTACACACACACACACACACACACACACGTTTGCAGCAACAGAGTCTATGGAATAAAGGTCATGTACTGAAATTTAATTGGTAATAAAATCTTCGAGATCTGTATCTCCATTTCTTGAGTATCTTAAATGATATTTGTATCACAGAAGCCGCAGTTCCTAATGCAGTGTTACACTGTCGAAGCAGAAACTACAACCCATAAAATTAGATAACCATAAAATGATATGATGACTAGTTAACTTTTTAGTTAGTTCACTGTCATTCGACGGGGCAGGGCAAATGGAAAGGTAGAGTAGAAGACGTTTGCCCGTACTTGAGCTTAGTTGCCTTTATCACCCGAGCACCAGTTGTAGTCAACAGGTGGTGTTTGTTGGAAGGAAAACAAACTGTTTGAGTTAAATTGATACGATGGTGAACCGTGCACGTTTCGAAAGAAAAGGGTCGTATTCTTGAAACGATACTTTCGCCGTACGCCTCGTTGCTGTCGCATGTTACCGAGAATTACTTGCTGTTCCAGTTTTCAAATAGTGCGGATTCTTAGGTCTACAAACAGATCGGAATCCCGCAACCACTGTCAATTGTAATCCATTTTTTAATTTAATATAATACCATTGTACGTGTCGCCTTCAACAGCAAGTGACCTTGAAGATTTCAGAAAGAATAGGCAATTTTAGCCACCGTTGTAGACCTTTTTTGCAACGGGCTCTCAGAGAAAGTCTGGCAGTCATGGTACTTACACGGTGCTCTTGCCATTCAGAACGGAAATTTTTGAAGCCAGATATCACTTGCAGAAGGTTTTTATAATTCCAACTCGTTTATAATTTTTAAAGCTTGATTCTGAAGTATTAGTTATAGGAAACATTTTGCAGGTGCCACTTTAAACCACTGCCAAATCTTGTCATTGACATTGGGTAAAATTGATGCAGTGGCTGTAGAATCCGCAGCGTTGTTGGAACTTTGCAACTGTGCTAGGACTGGGTATATGTTAAAGAGTATTCTTGATTTGTGCTTTACCAACACATTTAGATATATAGTTTAAATTCAGTGTTGATTGCTGGAATTGAAAACTGGGAAAAAAAGCCCGGACACGCTAATACGTCACAAACTCTCGTCCATTTCTTAACGCATCTTTTACCCGTTGCTTAGCTATTATATTCTAAAACGTTGAATTATTTGGAAGACGATCATGTGATGTCTCACTGTTTATTTCGTTATTTAAACAGTGATGAGCTTATTAAAATTATAGTTCCTACAGTAATGTCTCGATGCACTCTGAAACAAAAATGCTGACAGTGTGACTGTTTACATTAGGCGCTAGTTAAAGATACGTAAACTAATTTGTGGTGGTGTATTTTTTGAAGACTCTTTTGTCTTATTGAGAACTCCAACAACTTATATTCTCATTTGCTCTCTAAATTCGCAAGTTACAATCGTCACAGTTTCATATATCTTAACTTGAAAAGAAGCTACTTAAATTTCTGGCCATCCCAAATAAATATACAGGATACAGTTATTCATCAAATACAATACAACTACGTACCTTACTTACAATTGAGTACCCCCATTTCCACGTATCAAGAAAACATTAACATTCTTGTTGTGTACAGATATTAAAAGGATAGTAGGAACGACATTCTGCCAGAAAAGCTTGCTGGTATCCTCTCTTAAAATGAACGAACATGTCCCTGCTGGCAAGAAAATTTCCTGGACTAAAATCTAGCATGTCTCCAAAAGTAAGGGGGTGCCATTTTTCCCCAATAGCCCAGCTTTAATCATCTGGGTGTCGAGCATAAGTCTGGGTTTCCATTCCCATTTTCCAAAATCCTCTTCTAACATATTTATAAATTAGTACAAGATCTCCAACATTAATTGCACTGGTTTTGATTCTCTTACCTTTTGGACTTCTTATGATCAATCAAATACTTTTTTTTGCAACCTCCTTGACAAGTGTTGATGTTCTTCAGTGAGATAAAAATCCACCCACCCAAGCAGCACGTTCAGCATTAAATCTCTAAGCAATTCTCCTGCATTCTAGAAAATTATGAACAGTATAGTCATTGGCCGGCTTTATTAATAGTTTAACTGTGGCCTTAAATGTTCTGGCATCATCCGAGGGTATCAATTTAATTGTGACTCTCCTAGACCACAACTTCCTTTTACATCAAATATTGGGGCAAGCTGGTTTTTTACAATTTCCATGTCTCTGATTACACAACCTGTAAACAATGCAGCAACATTTATTGAATTCACCATTCCAAACCGTTACATACAGTTGATCTGCATTATCCTCTCTTGCTTTACTAAAAGGTTGAGACTCGATGACTAAAAATTCCGGTAACATAGCAGTAGGGGGTAAACTAGAAGGCTTTCCTTTAGGTTTTATACACAAGAAACCATTCCAGACTAATTTTTTAAAACATTGTCATCCCCTTGTTATCCAGTACCTGGACCTTATTTTTGCCAAGGTGCCCCTTGTTCTACAATAAAGCAGTTTCACATGAGAGTCAATTCTGCACACCCATCATTTGTTTCAAGAATGATAGGGTATTCGGTTCTAAATTCCACATCTGAATAGGAAAGGCTGCCTTTACAAACCAAAGTATAATCCCATTTTCCTCGATCAACTCGAATTTCTCAACAAGTTCCTTATAACCAGGACTTCCCTTTTTGTTTTGTTGGCTATCGAAAACTCAAACTTTCTCAGCTTCTTCCATTTCCTTTTTTCCAGATTCCCAATTTCAAATTATTTTCTCGTTCTCTTCAGTTTCAGGTTCCTCAAATTTTTTTCACAGAACATGTTACTCTCGACAATCTGCCTAAGCTGCTGAACCTATTCTTGTCGATCACATTTGCCACACCATCTGTCTCTTTTTTTTTAAAGCAATCAATAATTTCACCTTTTTCGGGGTTTCTCATTGTTCGTCATCCTTTATTAATCATTCTGTTCCTTTCTACCAAAGCCTGCTGTGTTTCAAATGATTTGCAGTAATCCCCCTGAAGCCTAGATCTGCTGGGTTTTCAATCCCAGACACTTGCCACAATCTTTTTGGTAAGTTCTAGGATTTCATTCACCCTCTGTTGGACAAAGTGTTTCCACTCTCCTTTATGAAAGATCCGATAAAGAGGAGTTTTACTGCTCTGGTAACATTAAATCCTGTCTATTTTCACTTCAGACTCCAGGGCTCTATTCACAGAGTTCATTAATGTGGCTAAAACCCTTGTTGACACGAGTTCCAAGCGAGGAATGCTAAGAACCTTCAATGGTGCTAATCCTGATTTTTCACAGAGTAACCTGGTGTAAATACATTTCTCAGTTTTGCAGATGACATACGCCATAGTACAATATGAATTTTGACTCGCATCTGCAAAACCATGTAGCTGATAGTGTGTTATCTCCCCTAAATTTCCATCAATAACACCCATGGGGAAGGAAGTAACTTTGACAATCGGAAGATCTTTCAGCTACGCCTCCCACTTACATTTCTGATCTTCTGGTAACAGGTCATACCATTCCAACTTTTCCAAGCAAAAGTCTTGAAAAAAAACTTGCCAATTATTCCCATTGGACTTGTCAACCCAATAGGATAGTACAGTGAAGCCAATATACTCAGAATTCCCTACTATTTATTTCTTTTCCCATCTTAGGAAAGTGTTTTTCCCATTCAGAGAGTGGAGTTCCTCTATTAGGTTTTTTGTTTTGTTGCGGTAAACATGTAGATATATCATTAGGACTAATTTGACTGTCCGTCATTTTGAACAAGCTTCGCTTCAGGAACAGCCTTTATTACGAGGCAAAATCCACAGAAGACCAGAATGAACAGTAGCATTTTCCAGAGTTTGTAAGTTGGTTGGAACGTTTTCATTCTCATTGTAACGAAAAATTAACGATCAAACCTTGATTTCGTCTTTTTGGTAAGAGATGTGAAACGGAGTCTACACCCGGCCTGAGCTAGGAAAGTGCTTCTGCATCAGTCGGTCAACAATAAAGAAGCCAAAAATCTTAAAATATTGAAAGTGATTTAAGGTTGGATAACGGCATTGATACCGAGTTTCTTGGCACAAGTAATTTCAGTGGAAGTTTCAAAAGCTGTAGTACCTTTAAAGGAGAAGCATAAATGTATTGAAATAAGTAGCAAAGTCTCAGTTGCGGGTGGAAGGCACAAAAATTGAAACTGTCTGCTAAACCATTGGGTGAAAGCGAGAAAGAAAATAGGGGCCGTGCATGCTTGAATCACCAAGAAGCAGGGGCGTAGCTCCTTGTAAAAATATGGTCATGCTATCAGCAATATGGACAAACGTGCTACAGGATTTAATGAAGGCGCTGTAAGGGGAGAACCATGATCGTGGAGTGTGAGGGTCATTAGAGGACCACAAAAGGGAATAGCACTTCGATTTTGATACCAAACACTGACAGCCTTATTTTGATAATGTAGACTAAATAAAAACATTCTTGGTGTATACAGGTCTTAAAAACGAAGGTAGGAACAATATTCCGCTAGAAAAGCTTACTGGTATCATCTCTTAAAATGAACGAACATGTTCCTGCAGGCAAGAACATTTTTCCTTGCTAAAAGATTGAAACAATTTTAGTTGTCTCCTTATTGTTGAGAATCACTAAACTTTGAGAAAGATACCAAACTTACCTAGCAGGCAATATTTTTGACACTTATATATTACTTCTGATTTGAGTTACTTTTAAATCACTTCATCATATTTTTTCAGCATCCTAAGAGGTTTTCTTAACCTCTTTAGGTGACTTCCTGCTATCATTCGACTTTTACTTTATTTTTTACCTTATGAATTATCAATACAACGAATTCATAACTTATTAATTTTTTTTCAAATGAATTATTTACGAATTATGAGGCTTGTGGTCTGCTTCACACGGAAGCCTTACAAGTATCTTTTACCTACAAACAACGTCTTATTCGCTACCTGCTGATAAACCTCATCATCTGTTCGTGCAGCAGTATTGACCAAGTCCCATAACCTTTTCAACTTTCTATTGATTTCTTGACATTCTAAAGCACCTGTATAACCTCGTTTAGCATCGAATCGACTTCTTGAGTGACGAATACAAGTTCAGATAAGAACGTAGCCCCACAAACAAGCTTATACAATTTAAACAAAAAATAAAGAGAACTGTGGAAGAGTACTATTTAACACTGGTAACCAAAAATTTTTTTATTACGACCAAAGGTGTAGATAAGCTAAAAATAAAGCCACGGAAAAAAGGAGATCAGGACATAACAGCTTTGGGAAGCAATGACACCAAAATAGAGGAGGTGAGAATAAAATTTTCTTTTTGAACCATCCCCTCCTTCCCTCCCTGGTGACAGCCTTGTTTATATTAAATATATATATTGTTGTTGATATAAAACTATTTCGTGAAATAGATTTTGAAGTAATAAAACTTTTTTTTTCACCTAAGACTACCCACTGCTTCACAATAGACTTGTTTTTGTCATATGACAAATGACTGATGACTACCTGGTAAAATAACATTTTCTTTGCGATTGCCCAGCGGAAGAAATCATGCAAAGGAGGATTAATCATCCTGCCATACTCAAAATCATCATTGGTTGGGTACTGTCAGGTCCTTTTGACTTATAAGCGATTTTATTCTTTTTAAAAAGTGGAATTTTAACTTTCGTTTTGATTCAACTCGAGTGTTCCTCACCTACAGTGGCACTCCACTGATGGTATTGCGACATGACCTCTTCTATTAAAATGTTTGACAAAAAACCATAGATTTGTATTGAAAATGACAATCGCCTGAATTAAAAAGCAGGAAAATATGTAGTGTAGTTAACAGAAAATTTTGTACGGCCTCCCGAGAGAAAATTAGCTACTGTTTTTACTTAGAAGATTTTCTTGGCAAAATCTGGATTTCTTCTTCTCTCTTCTCAAGAACAAATCAGCAACAATTGCAATCATTTTGGCCTTATGTTGCTATATTCTACGCAGGGATCATTGTGCTTCTCTGCAACTTGGTGGCGTTGAGTTCCGGAAAACGAGAACATGACTCCCTTAGACGTCAGCCTGTTTTCTAAAAGCAACCAGGGACTGACTTAGTATGCATCTGCTGTCAATCTAAAAGATATATTACTTACTGTTATTTAAGATGAAAACAAAATGGCATATTGTTGTCATCTATATTTTAAAGAAATTGCCCAGGTTTTTAATAATTTTCTCCACACAATACCCTTATCAGGGATCCCCCTCAAATAAACGTAGCCTTTGTTCTGCAGCCAAAAGGTCAAAAATAGACCAGCTTCTGCATTTTGGGTTAATAAGATGCCTATAACATTACAGTGCATTTCTTCGATGCCTCAAATCCTTCCAATTTCCCTACTTGAAAAATTTAACTTTTGACCCCGAGCAAGGCCAGGAAAATACTCTTTGAACTATTTATAATTTTTTAAAGGCTTGTAGTGATTTGTACAAAATATTGCATGTATTTAAACCAAAATTTAAAAAAAATGAATATTTCAGAAGATTAGATTGTACCATGAACCTTATAAAAAAAAGCAGTACTTATCTTAGTACTGTTTATGTTATTAAAATCATGTTAATGCATAACGACATAGAAGTATAGTTCAGAGACTAAAATACCTCGTTAGGCTTGATAAATTCAGACAGTGTATGCTTATCTTCATGAGGAGCCGTGGCTTAATGGTTAGTGCAGCTGCACCGTAACCTGGAGGCTCCCGCTTCGATTCCCCGAGCGGGCGACTTTGTAACTTCACAAAAGAAAAAGCCGTTGGTTCGCGTCAGGAACGGCATACGGCCGAGAAATTCCTGAGTGTCAAATCCAAGTACCTATGAAGGGCATAGTCTAAGCCCCAGATACTGGGGAAAAATGAAGTTAAAACAAAAAAATGTTTTTATCTTAATAACCCTTTGGTCCATGGAGGGTGAAGCCTCCACCCTTCATGGACAAAAGGGTTAAAAATAGTTAAATTAAAATAGAGCTTGAGAAAAAACTGTGAGTTGCATCCCTTTAAAAATTGAAAATTAAATGAATATCGAATTGCTCTTTGCTAAAAGGGCCAAATAAAATCACGGATAAAAGATAAATAAAATAACTGAAAATGAAAAGGTAGTAATTGGTAATTGCATGAGAAATTAAGAAAAACCTTTTTTTAACCGTGTAAAATGACGGAATTATTCTTCAGATTCTTCCCTCAAATAAAACAATGGCTTGATTATTGTTATATTTGATTTCAAAAGATGAAATTTTCTCAAGAATCTTGCTGAACAAAACAGGTATGTTGATTCAAAGAGAAACAAAGACAATAGTCCTCATATTAATAAAAAGTGAAAATTGTTTATGTTATCTCCTGGTGTCACCATTTTCAGTGTTTATTTTACATGGACCAGTCTGAGATAAAATTGCACAGTTGATATTCCAGTATATCAACAACGCTGGTTTTCTCCAACGCACAGTTACATTGGTATCACGAGGGGTGAAGCAGTGAGATTTTCCGGTACCAAAAGCTTCATCGAAAAGCAATTTATGATATCAGGAAACCACTACAGCTTGTCTGTTTTAAGACTGCTATTTATTATTTCATTTTTTCTGTGACCTTATTTATTCATGAGACAAGTAAACTACATTACTTACATTGTGTTCATATTAAATTTCAAATCGTCTGGGTGAATAAGAAGATTACATTCTGGTTAAACTGAGACTCCTTATTTTGTAGGGAGACTTAGTCATATTTCGATACTGTAGCAAAGTCCAGCTTATGTCAAGGGTATTTTAAACGGTTGGCGGATGAACACCTTAAATTGGGTTTTCATTTATAAGTTCACCAATAATGCGTCTTGCAACTGCTTTGTCATTTACAATTGCAAGCATTGGAATTGTGCTACTTTTGGTTTGTATTTCAACTAAATACTGGGTCAGCCGTAAACTCGGGGTTGTTGAAGTGAATGAAGGACTGTGGTACGTTTGTCGAAAATTTAAATCAACATCAGGTACAGATGGATGTGAGAAATTATTTGACAACTTTGCAGATGCACCAGGTATGTTACAGACTTACTAGAAATTAAGTGCATTTTGGCAATTTTAGAAAACACAGTTTTTAATATCGTATAAATCAATCTTTAATTCCATGAAAGGATGTTCACTGATGTTTTCAAGACGAGGTCTCTTTTATAATTGTTTCCAAAGAACTTGAGAACGGCATTGTTTAAAGAGTACTGCTATTAAATGGAATTATTAATGTTTGAAATATATGTACGTTTCTGATTGAAATCCAAGTAAAAAGCTGGGTTAACGTGCACATGCCAAATTGGTGTGATTCCTTGTATACAAACTATCTTTAATTTTACATATTACGTAGGCAACCAAATGGAAGAAACCTCTAAAATTTAGAAATAGCAATAATTAAATACTTACACAGTCTTGGAAGCTTTAAAGGTAAATTCGTAACGGTACCTTTTTTTTAAATAATACAATCCTATTTTTGTTCTGACATATGAGTCATACATTTACCTGTGGTAATGCTAGTACAAAGGAAGGCCACCCCATGATTAGATCAGGCTATTGGGTTACCAATAGTAACACATTATTATTTTATGCAAGTTAACACATTTCTTTCAATAAAAAAGTATAGTTGGAGAAGAGAAAGAAAAATCGCGTGACAGTTCTTTCCCTACTATTATCACCAGAAGAGGTTAACCAGTAGCATTAATAATAGGATTACTTGAGGGGCAGCAGAGAAGTATATGGCCCTGTTTAGGCATAACTGGACACAAGAACCAGGCTTTGGCTTGTAAGTGCTTAAATGCCACGCTTTGATGTATGTTTAATACAAATGTTAATGCAACGTAGTAAATTAAAGACCCGATAAGATACCACAAATACCCATACTTTGGGAAAGTTACTAAGCACCAGTGCTGAAAGTTACTGAAAAATTGGTTAAAAGTTACTTAATTAAGCTTAAATACCATTTTGCACAGAGAAATTTTTAAAGCCACTTTTATTTTGACTAAAAGCAATGTAGAGATTTCAGGAATATCTGTTGATATCCTACACAGTACTGTCATAAAATAAAATATAACAGAGTGAAGTTGCTTTAAGTTGACTTTCCATTAATATGATTTGACATCAAGTTTGTTACAATTTTACATCGCAAGGTCAATAATACATACTTTGTGAAATCTAGAATGCTAACCATCGGACGCCTTACTTCCTCCAGTTGGCACCCACCTACAAAAAAGGCCCCCCTCAAATGAGTACATCTAGTGAAGCAATTATAACAATAAGTTGTTCATCTTGAATGAGCGATGGTATCGTGATATATTTGCATATTAAGATAGCTTTTTCTCACTTCAGCTTTTCCCTCCTGTCTTTTTCAAAAAAGATCTGCCCCAGGCAACATTAGACGCCCAGTTTGGTCCATATATTTACATGTTATTAGGTTTTATTCACATCACACTTTTTCATTGTTTTGTATTTATTGCTTTAAACCCTCTCGCAATTTCATTTTCGAAACCATCGAGAAACTCCAGCGAAGAATCATGTTGGGCTTCACTAACGAATAAATATTTAGCTCCGCTTCACATTATTTAAAGTTATTTTCACGCTTAAACAAGAATTAGCATTTATGATTAAATAAACTAAAAGGTATTCTGATACAGCTACAGGAAAATACCCTGTTTCATTAATTAAGCGCCTACCCCGCTACCCGTTCAAAATGCTTTTTGGAATTAATACCCAGGGGGAAATCAAAGAGATACGGTAATAGCTTAAAATGTTTCTCAACT
This sequence comes from Morbakka virulenta, assembly GCA_003991215.1. NCBI lineage: Eukaryota > Metazoa > Cnidaria > Cubozoa > Carybdeida > Carukiidae > Morbakka > Morbakka virulenta. The sequence goes on from RDPX01000371.1 coordinate 560,554, forward strand.
TACTTAATATATATTGTTCAGAACCAAATTTGTATAGAAATTTGAGGAAGGAAGAGTTAATTATAATCTTCAAATTCACTCTATACCTTTGTCTTGGCATGTTTGTCAAATTGATGAGAATTGGAGGCGGAAGATTACAAGTTCCGATATATTCTTCCAAACTTTGTAAAAATGTACGCTGTAATATTTACAACAAAAATAATTCGTTACTTCTTAAATGTTGACATTCTGTTAGATAATTTCTGCAAAGAATTGAGTCTCTTTTAAGAAACTACTTGCTTTTTGCCTCATTTTCAGACACACCGCACTTTCAAGGCTTTATGTGATCAGACCTGTAATAAGTCAGCAAGTTTGAAAAGAAACACTTCGATAATTCATGTTACTGTTTAAACTGAAAGTAATAAGGTGTTATCCAGTGTGCTCGAGCTGTGTTGTAATGCTGCCAGAGGTAGTGTTGATGTCAATGTAAACTTAACACATTTATGGAAAGAAAGAACAAACAAAGACACTAAAGCGCATGCGTGAATGAAAGACTAAATCCTGAAAGTCCAATTAGTAAGCACACTCTCTCGTCGCACAAAAAAATATTTGATATTATTCTTTCAATGAGCAATAAGGTTCCATGGAAAACGTTTCCAAGCCCCTAATGCTAAGAGCATTTACTCGAGATTCCAAACTAATGTACTAAAGTAAAAGTCAACAAAATAAACCAATTACATTACACTAAAAATTTGTAAATATGTATTGTATTAACTGCAACAAAGTAGAGTATTTATCTCTCGGAGAGTGAGGACCGAGTAGTATATATTGACATTGGGAGCCCACAAAGAGACCAATTTTTTATTATTCAATCTGCAGACAGGTGTTTTGCTGTTTATCTCCACATCAGTGGAGCTTAGAACATCAAAGAAAAATAGACAAGGTGTGACATTGCTTGAGATGCATACATTCAAAGGTTAGATTTAGTTACGAATAGTGAATGGCCAAAGTCTTCAACAACACAAAGTAGGAGGGCAAATTTATTATTATTATTATAATTATTAATATATATATATATATATATATATATATATATATATATTTCCTTGCCGTCCTTTGTTGTTTACTTATAATCCTCTTTTAATCATAGGATTTAAATTGGAGTATCAATGTTTAAAGAACAGGTATTTTGGTTCCATTAGTTAAAGATCTCAGAGGGAACTCCAGCTATACTGTTAAACCTAAGACCTTCGTCCTGTGACTCAGTAAGATCCAGTAACGATTCTCGCCCTTTTAGCTAAGATCAAGTCTAGAGACCCGGTCTCTCCTTAGTCGGGTCTTTAGTTACAGGGCTCAACCATGGAGGACTGGCGGTCTTGTGATGTTTGACCACTGGCTTTAGATCAACCTAAGAGGAAGAAAAGGACCTTCCCACTGAAGGCCCTGGAGGGTGATCTGTATGTTTTCATTTTATGGTGTCTTGCGTGCTTTCTGTCACCATTTTTCTTGATCTGTTGCTTCCGTTATGGTCTTTCTTCGATGGGAACTGTGAAAGACAAAAATGAGACCACTCTTTACAAAATGGTATCATTAATGAAAGACCCAGTAAGACAAGGGAACCAAAACATGGTGTTTTTTACGATCTATTACAACCTTAAAACTTTTCTTAACTGTTTAACAATACTTGCATCTACATGGAGACAAAGTGGTAAAAGATGAAGGTTAAGAATCTTATTCTTATTCATGAGGGAGACTTTTAATGTTGAGTGAAATGGATATTGTAAACATATCACCTAGTAGTGGCCTTTCAGAAGGATTAGCTATTTTAGCCAAGTCAAGAGTTTTATCTTTTTCCTACTTCTATTTGTTACGCCTCATGTTATAATTAAGCCAACTAATGTGCAGATTCTCTGATAGCTACAAAGATTTAAATTGTCGTCTTATGACAACAGAACAAATCTTTCAACACAAATTAATTAGAAAATAGGAGGATAGAAAAAATATGGGTTTTAAGAAGGATGTTATGGTTTTGTGGTCAAATGTGAGGTATACTGTGGCGCTTAGGTATTTAATATAAACGTAATTCTACAGAGTATTTTGCAATAAGAAAATTGATATTTTGAGCCCTTAATTAATTTGAACAGGAAGTCTTTGAGTGCTGGTAGCCACAGAAAAGCGGCTCAGAGAAAGAACATTTTTTGTGCACGGTGCGAGATAGTTGTGCTATTTGTTTTAAGTATGTCATTTTTGTCGAAAGATGCACTACTTTAATATTCAATTTGGCTTTTAGGAAGATTTGATAACATTTTATCAGTAATTAAATACTGTATATTTTTGCTGCTTTTTTTCCACAAGTTGACAGAATTAAAATAGTTTGCTACAATTGTACTTTCAGACAATAATCTCAAATGACAAAATGTAAACCACCTTATTGAAGTGGCAATGCAACATATAATGTTGACTGTTACCGACATTTTTTGCTTTATTTGAACATCCACTCCATCTCAGAGTAAAGGCTATTAGTGTTCACTCTTGAGCAAAATCGAGAGAAGCGTCAGATTATATGTAACATTTTCAAATCCAACTTTCATTCAACAGTCAAATGTGGTTAACTGACAGCAAATATTAAACTCAGGCATTGGGTCAAGAAAGATGCTTGTTAACGACTGCAACCTTGACAATGTCTTGGAATCCAGCTCCAACAACTTACTCTTTTATTTAGCATCCACAGAGCTTGTTTCAGCGTGGATCAGCCGAACCATGTCGTACAAATGGACATTCTCCAGAGTAATTTCGAGATCCAGGGGCAAGTTTGATGAGGCGTGAATTGCAAACACCTCAGACAGTAGTGACATATTTTACAGCAATTTTACATTGATAATAATATTTGTAGATTCACTACCAAAATCTACCAATCAAGAAGTGCTTGCTCAAGAAGTATACTGCGTAAGGTGATTTGTGTCGTAAGATGTGGTCTTTGGTAGAAGACGGACAGGGAGACAAAATGATGGTTATAAAAATAATAATTACAATAATAATAATATTAAAAATAATAATGCTTTCTTTAAGATGATGGCTTCGCCTAGTTAACGAACAGGAAAAACAGTTATTATTACCAAAGATAAAGCTAAGGAAAACGAGTACACATGCTATAGATCATAATTAAGTTTATTAGTGATGTAACAGTTGTTCACCACCTAAATGTCGGAAAAAATATATCAACATCAAGACACGTACAAGATATTACAAGAAGAACATAAAGGTTGTGAAAAATGATTAAGGGGGTGGGGGTGAGGATAAAAGATAAAATATTAAAGGATAAACCATCATACGAAACTGCAAGAGATAAAACGAGAGTTTTCGATATGTTTCCGATTCCTGGGTTTTAAACTGCGTTGATATCTTCAGGATTGCTGATAGGTTCAAACTGTTCTTTAAGAAAGTCACGAGGAATAGAGATAAAGTTGACAGCTTGAGGGAAATGTCTTACAAAAGTGGAAGAAAAACAGGGAATTTTCCAAGAGGATGGTGCATCCCCTTTTTTGTTTGTCATCAGCTTCGTTCCTCTACCTAAATTTGCTCTACCTGAAGTCAGAACGTGACATGAACGTAACAAAAATGGTCCTATGAATACCATCTGCTATACGTAGGTCATCTAAAATCATTTGGAAATACTGGAAAGCAAATTTTTACCCTTTTGAATTTAGTATTCATTTAGAGTGTGGATATTTAAATGGAATTTGTTAAATAAGCTCGGGGTTTCATTCCTCAAAAAGGGGAAGTTAGTTTACAGTGAAGGTATTGAGATTCCAGAGGGTGAGTTAATTAAGGAACTAAGGCTAAGACTACAAATACTTAGGTTTTCTTGAAGCAAGCGCCTTTGAAGACATCGAGATGAAGTCAATAAAAAGACAAGAATATGTAAGGCCATTTAGAAAAATCTTGAAATCTCATCAAAACAGTAAAATGTCATGATTGATTTTTAATTCCCAGGTGGTATTGAATAGAACATTTAGTGCTGGAGTTATTTGCTTATACTGAGAAAAGTATTGAAAGATCAGGATAGTAAAACAAGAAAGTTGACGACACTGTATTTTTTGCTCCATGAAAAGATGGTGTTGATAGGTTTTATCTAAAAAAAGCAAAAGACAGGAAAAGACTGTTGTAAAAGACTGTTTTTAAAAGACTGTTTGTATTTTAAAAAGGTCGGCTTGCATGATTTTATTCTGAAAAGGAAGGAAAAGATGCTGCAAGTGGTTAAGAATGAAAGGACTATTGTTATTGGAAAAGCAAAGGAGATATTTGAAACCGGAACGGAGAACTTAAAATGCGAAAACCAACATAAAGTATTTTTCAGAAGTATTGGCCATAGAGATGGGCAAACATGGAATTGGCAGAGGAAAGAAAATTGAAAGAAAGTTATAGAGGAAACTATAATGGTAGCTCAAAACATCAACAAAACAGATCAGAGTCGATCAGATACCACATTGACAAAGATGACTCCTCCCACTTATGTAGGCTTTGTGAAGAAAGAGATGAAACGCTAGGCCATTTGGTGTCCAAATTTGCAGGCCTATGCTAGAAACAGTTTAAGACGTGACACCATAACACATTCCCCATGCTATTGATGATCAACGTTGGAAAAACCATGATCTGGAATACAAAAAAGTGATATGGCTGTCAGTCTGCAAAGGTATACAAAGAAAACAAAAAAAACCCTCAAAATATTTGGGATATGAAGTTGCAAATCAATAAGATATTTGAGTACTCGAGACAGGTATTGCACGGTTTGAGCAGGAAAATAGACCTTGGAAGATTATAGATGTGACGCGTTCTTTTGGATACTCGAATGCTAAAATTGAGAGAGGGAAAAATTTAGAATTGAGATATAAAATTCAAAATAACTATGATGTTTAGTTATAGTGAATTGACTGTGATATTCAGTTATTACGGTTTTAGATACCGTGTCAAAGCAGTCAGTTACTTTGACTTTAACTAATTGAGTATACCAAGCTAAGATATTATTATAGACGAGCACTTTGCCCGAGTGTCTTAATGGATATTTACATGACTGAGAACATAATACCTAAATGTCCTCTAGCTAGGCAACCACATTATTTTGGTAGAGGTTTTTAACTGAGTCGGGTCACGTGAGAGTTTTCTGAATGCAAAGACCATGTCGACAGGAAGGATCTCACAGAACTGAACTAGATCCGATATTCTCCCCCTCCCCCTGTTATGTAGGTCATGTGATATATCTTTTTAAGGAACACACAAACACGCATATTTAATAACCATGCATTTTTCTATTTACCCTCATCGGGTTGGTTGTCTTAATTGGAATATTGGGTCTCCAAAATATATTATTTTCGCCTGTTCATAGTTGCATATCTCTTTTTAAATAAATAATAATTATCATAATAATGTGTGTATTCTCAGTTATCAGGCCAGGAGAGTCCTTCAGTCACAAATTGGTGTCATACAACAATAAACAGTGAGAGAATGTGTCTTTTCTCGCTTGTTGTATGGCGATAATTGCAATGCAATTTTACCTCACCCTTGTGGCTATCATGTATGTCCCAATAATTATCATTTCTCAAGATGTTGCTGGGGGTTGAATGTAGTTTTTTACTCATCCATTACTAGATGGTGCGTAACCACTAAATAATGTCATTGTTCATTCATTACAGTTTGAGGTCATTCATAAATAAAAGGTAATTAATTAAGATTTTTTCCTGATTTCTCAACCCATAGCCTGAGCCTCTTTTTCTCAGACACAGTGTCATAGGTATAATACACAAAACATGCAGGAGGAGTGAAAGGCTTCCTCCTTGAAGGGTATTAGTCAAGAGAATTCGTGAAGCAGATGCAGTCAGGATTAATGACATGAAAATAGATCTCATCTCGAAGTTAAAACTTGATTCTAAAACCAAGATATTCCCCATAAATGTGTTGGCAATGCCAGTGCTGCTCTATGAGGCCGGGATATTAAAGTAAAGCAATAATGAAGAACAAATTAAATTATATCGAGAGAGAAAGGAGAATTCGTTCATATACTTATCACAGCATTGGGTACAGTTTCAAAATACTTAGAAAAATGGCTAAAAATGTGAAATTGAACTACTGATAAAAGAAATCCAAAAGATCGTATTGCTGGGAATTGCTAGAATCACCAGAAGAGTGCTAAGGGAAAGGGAAGATAAGACCAAAGGACCTAAAGTCATTTGTTAGTACCTGCTTCTATTTGTATTTTTTCCCACAAAGCAACGGCGTAATACTAATGATGATAATAATAATAATAATGATAACATCATAATAATAATAATAATAATAATAATAATAATAAACTTAACCATTTGCTCTTCATGGTTGGTTTGAAATTATTTGCCAAAACTGAAAACCAAATTGATTCTTTAGTAAAAACTTTGCACATGTTCAGCAAAGACATAGGAATGGAATTTGAAATTAAGAAATGTGGGGTACTTGTGATAAAACAAAGAGGTTTAAAAGAAATAAAAGCAGCTGATGTCAAACTACCTGATAAGAATGTGATAAAAACTATCGCAGCAGAAGGCTATAAATATCTTGGAATTCTGGAATGTGATAAGATCAAGGAGAGAGAGGTGAAAGAGCAATTTATAATTGAGTATAACCGGCGTACACGATTGATTCTCAAATCTAAACTGAATGGCAGAAAGAAGATCAAAGCTATCAACACATGGGCAGAGGCAGTGTTGAAGCACGGAGCTGAAATTATCAACTGGAACATAGATGAAATAAAGGATCTTGATAGAAAAACTCGGAAATTAATTACCATGCATAAAGGGCTTCACCCAAAAAGTTATGTAGATCGACTTTATATTAATTGAAAAGAGGGTGGAAGAGGATTAATGAGTTGTGAAGATAGCATCAGGAGTGAGGAGAATAATTTGGGATGGTACCTAAAGAACTCAACTGATACTCTGTTTCAAGGTGCTAAGCATGTGGGAATATTTGACGTCAAGAATTGTGTCAAAAAGTCCGAGTTTAAGATATTTTTGAATGAAAAAAAGAAGAAAGCTTGGAAAGACAAACAAATGTATAGTCAGTTTATCAGAGATTTACCAGATACCCTTGATAGAGAGGTATCTTGGAAATGGCTCAGTTAGTGTGATTTAAAAATCCCGACTGAGGCATTGATATGTGCGAAGCAGGAGCAAGCCATTAGAACCAACTATGTGAAGCATAATGTTGATAAAACTGCAGATACACCGAACTGTAGATTATGTGGTCAGAAAGGGGAAACGATAAGCCATGTTATTTGCAAGTGTACCGCACTGGCGCAAAAAGAATACAAAAGGAGATACGAAAAAGTTGCACAGATGGTCCACTGGAAGCTATGTGAGAAATGTCAATTAGAAAAACCTAAGAATTGATATGATCGAAAACCTGAAATTGTAGTTGAAAACGCTGATCATAAGATCCTATGGGAAATGATGATTCAGTGCGATAATAAGATTAAGGAAAGGAAACCGGACATAGTCATCATTGATAATACACAAAGGTCTGCAATAACTATTGGCATAGGGGTACCAGGATAAAAGGATATCTGAAACAAAAAAATTTAAGATTGAAAAATATCATGACCTCAAACTGCAAAGTAAGCTACTCTGGAATCTGAACAAAGNAAAGGGGATACGAAAAAGTTGCACAGATGGTCCACTGGAAGCTATGTGAGAAATGTCAATTAGAAAAACCTAAGAATTGATATGATCGAAAACCTGAAATTGTAGTTGAAAACGCTGATCATAAGATCCTATGGGAAATGATGATTCAGTGCGATAATAAGATTAAGGAAAGGAAACCGGACATAGTCATCATTGATAATACACAAAGGTCTGCAATAACTATTGGCATAGGGGTACCAGGATAAAAGGATATCTGAAATAGAAAAATTTAAGATTGAAAAATATCATGACCTCAAACTGCAAAGTAAGCTACTCTGGAATCTGAACAAAGTTATGGTGGTACCAAATGTTTTTAGAGCACAAGGTAGTGTTTCAAAGATGTTTCCAAGCTTTATAAAGGGTATTGGAATCAAGCTAGATGCATATATGTTCAAAAACTACTATACTGTGGACAGCTAGAATAATAAGAAAAGTATCAGAATGCTAAAATATGAGGAAAATTATGAGGAACCTTTGGTTATTGGTAATAGCCAGCTTTCTTATTAGATGCGGTATAACATCTGCCTGTGCTTTTAGCTGCTGCTGCTGCTACTACTACTACTACTACTACTACTACTACTACTACTACTAATAATAATAATAATAATAATGATGATAATAATAATAAATGCCCTGGGTATTGATATAAAACTGCATCCGATTGTGGAGTTTCTACGTGGGCGAAAAAGGTTACCCTTCCCCATAACTAGTTCCAGGTCATCCTTGAATAAGATATGGTACACGTGATCTCTCTCTGACACCATTAAGTACCGGGTTGGCATCCGGGAGGGGCTTGTCAGTCCACCCTGAGACCTTGAAATACCAGATTGACGTCTGACGGTGGTATCTGTCTTGTGGGTAGGATGGACTATTTAGCCTTGATTGGCAACCCCCTGTTGATGGTGTCACGATAATCCCAGATCCAGAAGACCCAGAAAAGAAAAGCTGGATAACCAAATGGCTTTTGTTTATTGAAAATATTCAAAGAAAGTCATTTCTTATAATTTGTCATTCGATTAAACAAGGAGCTAGTCCCAGACCTAGGTCGAAAAATTGGCCACTTACACGATTTCCTCGAAAGAATTTGTGCATCGCAACCAGAACAGGAAAAAATCCAATGCTGGTACAAAAACAACATTAAAACAAGTCAAATGTACACTTGAGGAATATAAGCAAATACTAAATGCCTGCCATAATGCATTTGAGAAACCATTGGCAAGAGACTGTACAACTAGAACTTACCATGTGTGGAAAAGGAACAACAAAGATATCACAACATACATTGATGCAAATAAGCTAGCAAATGTCAGAAGAGTTTTTAACAAAGAAGTAAACTATTGGCTAGAGAAATGAGGTAAAAACTTGTCAAGTAACAGCTGAAACAATAGATAAAGAAAACATGATACCACGGAATCCAGGCGCTGGCATTGAGATTATAAGACAGAAAATATTGAAGGAACTTGGAATAATACAAAACACAGAGATTAAAAGCAGAGGTCTCCTCAGTATGATTAAAAACAATAAGAAAAACCAATTAGAAATATAAAATAGAAACAATGTTCTAAAAGAAACAATAAAGATAAGCAAACTGAACCTCACCCATCTTAACGATACGATCTATGCAACTTCAAAAGTGGTAATCGAAGATTGCACCAACAAAATAAAAGGAAAAGCAACAAACGAAAGAGAAAATAGCTAAAGAGGTTTGGAATGTAACGAGAATTATCTGTTCTTACCAAACTGCAACAGAGTAAAAATTTGAAAGGGAAGATTTGCAGAAAAAGTACTAAGTACCAGTTAAAAAAATCAAATAATAGAGGCCAGCACGAGTAAACAACGTAACAAACGTCTGGTTACATTCACTCTCATGTACACATAACCTTCTTGCAAACCTACTTGCTATGATGTTGAGTAACCAGATAACACCCCAAACTGGTTTACAGAAGGAAAAACATACTTGCTACCTGAAACTAAAGAAAAAACGTACCAAAACGTTATAGACCTATAACATCTTTAAGAACAATATATAGGCTGCTGATCTTGATTTTCACTGACCGAACCTGGACATTCTTAGATTCAGATGCACTTTTTCGTAAAGAACAAAAGAGATGTAAAAAGACCACTGTATGCCTGTAAAGAACACATCCTTATTATTGGAATGGTCTTTTAAAACTGTAAAAATAGACATACAAACCTCAGTGTAGCCTCTATTCGCTACCGTAAAAACTTAGATAGTATACCTCATTATTGGATAATAAAAGCACTTGAGGTACACAAGGTCACCTCGGAATCACCTCTTAAATTTCTTCTTGCACTAATGGCCTTACCTGAAATATTGAATCATGCAGGACTTGGCTACAAGATCCAGGACGGGAATATCAGTTATCAAACTGTTTGCCATAGACAATAACCATCTTAAAGGATTGCTGCAAACAGCAAAGAAATTCAGTAATGATATAGCCATGACGTTAGGACTAGAAAAATGAGCTAAAGCAACATATAAAAGAAGTAAAGTGACAAGAGCAGCACTGAAATAGACAGTAGCACTGTCATAGATGACCTTGATCAAGAAGAGTTCTACAAGTATCTAGGTGTCAATGAAAGTGACAGAGTCCAACACAGCTCAGTGAAAGGAAAGACAAAGAAAGGGTATCATCACCAGAGTTCGTGCAATCCTAACAACAAATCTAAACTATGCAATTCGCATAGAAGCCATAAACACGCTAGCCATCCCTGTAGTTACCTACATCTACAACACAATCAACTAAACAATATCTGATATTTAAAAAATTTAATGCCAAAATTAAGAAAAACCTTGAAATTCAACAAAATAGATCGCGCAAAGGCTGATGTAGACAGGCTCAATATCCCAAGTAATGAAGGTGATAGAGGTTTGTTTGAACTAGAGCTAAACCTGAAAACTACAACAATCGGTTTACAAAAATGCCTTGGGACAACTAAGGACTGGATTCTTCAGCTGGTGAATATCCACTAGCAAAGAAAAAAATGCATTCAATTTAAAAAGGCAGTAAAAAAATATGCCAAAGAGCTAATCATGTAAATAGGTATCACCAAAGCATCTCCCTGTACATTACAGGCTATGATCTTAAAGAGGAAAGCCAAGCAATAAGGACTAAAGAAAATAAAAGTAAAATGGAAAGATAAACCCTTTTCACGGTCAGAATCTATTACGCAGTCAAGAAGCCTATATCGATAAAGTTAGAACGTATCCGTGGTTGTGAGGAACCTGTCTAAAGACTGAAACAGAAGGTTTTATAATGGCAGCGCAGGACCAAAGTCTACTGACTAAAAATTATTAATTAAAGCTAATGAAAATTGGAATTAACCCAAAATGTTGATTTTGTGATCAATAGAATGAAACTGTAGGTCCCATAGTGTCAGGGTGCTCTATACTTTCACCAAATGAATATACGAATAGGCATGCTGAAGTTGGATAAAACTCACATTGGGAAATTTGCAAACATTTTACTGCACTTTAAGCAGAGAAATGGTATCAACAAAAACTACTTCAATACTAGAGAGAAAGATTGCCACAATACTCCGTGACTTTCCAATAAATATAGCCGACTCAACATCATCATCAAAGATCACGAAAATAACACCTGCCTCCCTACCGATATGAAAATTCCCAAAGATAAAAATATCTCTATCCGAGAATTTGATAAGCTCTCCAAGTACAAAAGCCTTCAGATTAAAAAAAATGGATGTGGCGTTTCAAAACAACTGTCATGCCTATCGTGGTTGGTGCACTTAATATGGTAAAAAGAAAATTCACAATCATTTCAAATTGATCCCTGGAGAGCCAAACGTTCAGGAAAATATGAAAAATAGTCTTTACAGGTACATCACACATTCTCTGCAGAGCACTGTCAATACGAAAGCAAACTCAGCATATAACTGTCGATTGAGTTTCGAACAGCAGATTGCACAAAGCGGAAATTAAAAGAAAGCAGCAATACAAATAATAATAATAATAACAATCACAACAATTAAAACAATCATAACAATAGTAGTAGTAGTAGTAGTAGTAGTAGTAGTAGTAGTAGTGGTAGTAGTAGTAGTAGTAGTAGTCGTAGTAGTAGTAGTAGTAGCAATAATNCCTGCCTCCCTACCGATATGAAAATTCCCAAAGATAAAAATATCTCTATCCGAGAATTTGATAAGCTCTCCAAGTACAAAAGCCTTCAGATTAAAAAAAATGGATGTGGCGTTTCAAAACAACTGTCATGCCTATCGTGGTTGGTGCACTTAATATGGTAAAAAGAAAATTCACAATCATTTCAAATTGATCCCTGGAGAGCCAAACGTTCAGGAAAATATGAAAAATAGTCTTTACAGGTACATTACACATTCTCTGCAGAGCACTGTCAATACGAAAGCAAACTCAGCATATAACTGTCGATTGAGTGTCGAACAGCAGATTGCACAAAGCGGAAATTAAAAGAAAGCAGCAATACAAATAATAATAATAATAACAATCACAACAATTAAAACAATCATAACAATAGTAGTAGTAGTAGTAGTAGTAGTAGTAGTGGTAGTAGTAGTAGTAGTAGTAGTAGTAGTAGTAGTAGTAGTAGTAGTAGTAGTAGTAGTAGTAGCAATAATAGTAACTCTTGGGCTTATTTTTGCTTTTCAAGAATAGGGATTGAGGATAGAGTTTGTTAAGAATAGTTGCAGGTCATCAAAATGTGTCTGATATTTGTAGATCGTGTGACACTGCTCTTGTACCCTTGTCACATAAGTTGGTACAAATACATTGCAAGACAAGACATGTTAGAGTAGAACGTAAACATTTTTGAGAATATTTCCGGTAAAATTGATATTTTCTGTCCAGAAAAACTAGTGTAACCATAAATCTAAGGAATAACAGAAAACAATGACTGCATACTTTGCAGGGATGCCAATGTCAGAACAAACAAATGAACTGGAATCAATTGCTCAGACATTGTGTCGATAAATAAGGAAAACTAAATTTGAAAACCTATGTATGTTGCTGTCTCTTCTGGTTTTAATATTTCTGAAAAAGAGAAGAACATTTTTTAAAGAACAGAGTTAGCGTCGAAAATTGAGTGGATTCATCAAGTCGCCACTAAAGCATAACCATTTGTAAAACATAACATTGGGAATTATCTTCAGGAGGTTTCTTAACTTTAAAAATCATTTTGGTATTCTTTAGCGAGCCCAATATACCTGTTAGACATCCACCTTGATCTGAGTGTATCAAAATATTCAAGCACACCTTCGTACAATATGACAGTTTCCGTTTTTTTTAAAAAGATAAATCACTTGACCTCGCAACAGCTGACCCGTTTAAAAGACTAGCTCCATCAAGGAAGGAAATGCTTGCAGAAGGTCTCTGTTTTGAGAAAGCTTTCAGGTTTTTAGCCTCAGTTAAAACCCTGGTTGACTGGCAAGAGAAACAATATGGCATTAACTTTTTCAGTCATGTAAAGACCTCCCCATGATACCCAGCAAGTAAACTCCGGCTATTGAACAGAGCTGGTTGTTACATCAGGCATAAAGGACATTCTCGACAAATTAACCCAAATTAACTGACTAGCGGATCGGTGTGATGTGCTTTGCTCTGGGGCTGTTTTGTACCAAACAAAACCATCAACATCTTTAACCACTTTAAGATTAATTGGAAAGGGTCAAACACTAAAAACAATAGGTATATAAGCTAGGATCACGCAGATAAGGGGAATACAAGGTTTTCTTTTATGTTTTCCGTTTAGACAGGACAAGGTGTCCATTGTCTGAGAGGGGAAACATCCGTCAACTTTCTAAATTTTTATTATTCTCATCATTGTTGCAACACCAGTTTTATTGTTATAATTATTATGAACTTCATTAGCACTAATTTTATTACCAACATCATTGCCATCATCATTTTTATTGTTTTTGTTGTTACTATATGATAACTAGTTTAACTTTGTGCAGCTACGATATTTATTATTCTTTTTCTTTTTTCCCTTCCTCTTCTTTTTGACCCACATGACTCGATTACATAACTCTGAGGTCTATGCACCTTCCTTATTCACACGATTTTTCGTGCTACCGTCGTTGGCGTATGGTTCCAGGGTTACCAGAGGTACTCATGTCAAGTCAAATCTGTTCTGACGAGCATTCTTGAAGAAGCCCACGACTCCGCTTTTCAAGAAACTTTTCTGTGTGGGCTCTTTTAACAAAGTTATCGTTTTATCTTCTGCTGACACGTCTTATTCTTTGCCTTATTTTTTAAAAGGTGTTATGTGTGATGCAAACGGAAATGGGTGATTAATATTGGTAGCTCAAAATTCGCTAGGCTTCTCGCTGTGATCAATCGCACAGACGCATGATCCTTTTCCTTAAAAGTTCAATATTTACACTTCTAGTTTCAATCCGAAGTTTTCTTCTTCTTACAAGTTTCTGCAAGGGGCTCGGCCGAATTTGGGGTTTTACTTCAAACTTTGCCTGGAAATCGACCCATTAGTGGTGAAATGTCACTGAAATGTGTTTTGAATTAATTGTTATGGGTCAAATGTGAATATATTACATATTTGATGAATTTTCATTCATTTTCCAAATCCTTTATCTTGCTTGAAGTTGGTTTAAAATATTTGATCACAATGACACGTGTTACAATGACGGCACATTCAGACTGATGGAGCGATTTAAGATGTTACTCTCAGGTCGTAGTCTGTGGTTGTATAAATGGGTTGGGATGCCATATTTCAAGGATTTTTTTTTTTTTTTTTTTAAATTGGGAGAATTTGTCTCGTGGACGGATTAAACAGTCTTGTAACTGCATATTTCAATGCGTTATCATAAACATTGATACATTTTCTTGTATATTTTTTAGCATGTTCAAATCTGTTTATTCGTAGATAATTCTTCGTTTTGAAATTTTGCTTGACAAACGACCTACAAATGAGTCCAACACCTACTAGTCCTGGTGTATTCTCATTAAAAATAAAACTACTTAAGTTGGACAAGTAAAATCAACAACCAACTTTGCTTATTAATTGGGGCACTTCTCAGGCACGAAGTAGTTTGTTTTCATTGAGGAAAAAATATGAAATCAAGAGGTCTGTCTTGAAGTTATGGCAAAAACTATTTCTTGGACGTTAATTTCCACAGAAACACCCACCCCTAGCCCCTGGGTGCCAATTTACTTGTTAAACTTCTATGAAGTGAAAAGTACTTTCAAGTTTATACTTCCGGTTTCTGTAATCACACTTAAAGACCCTCTGTGGGAAATACTTATAGTCAAAACATGCTGGGTAGCTTTGAAAAATAAAGATATCTTACCTCCACCGGTCCAACATAGCTTCCTTTTCAACTGAAAGTTAAATATTTTATGGCAATCTGTATAATAAACTTGCCAATGTAACATAAAACAGTTTCTAAAAAAAATTACGAACTCGGGTGGGAATATTTATTCGAAAAAAGAATTAAACAAAACCTGTACTTTTAAAAGCAGCAAACTGTAAAAGTGTGTTGATAATAGGCATGTCGGATGTCTTTAAACTGCATGATGTAGCAAGCTAACTAAATTTCTAAATTTAAAGGCAGCCTTCGACTAGTGTTGGGATACAAATGGTTCTTTTAGAGATAGAAGGGAACACCGAGGCCTGTACCGTTCTCAAAACAGGGCTCAAGTTGACAGAATATATTGACAAAAAAACAATAATTAAAGTGTTTGAAGTAAGGCTTATGACAGGTTTTTAATGATAACAAACTAAACATAATGTAAATATAGCAATATTATTTAATATCTGTTCATCCACTTTGCAGCCACATGTGTCAATATGAAAATAATTGTTATCGAATCCGACCAACCTAATGCGTTTAAAATTAGGCTTTTTACCTTTAAAAAATTTTGAATTTTTTATTTGATAACAGTTGGTTAGATTAGAATAAAATGTTTTTAAAACATTTCAAATATCGCACTGCAACGATATATAAATTCATAAGCTATAAAAATCTACCAAATAAATGAAGCCAAGAATGAGATTTTGATACAAATGATTTGTTGTTCCACTTAAATCCAACCAATCATTGCTTGGTTTATAAACGTGCAATATTGTCAAATCATTAAAACTTTTAGACGTCATATTTGACGGTAGCCATGTTTAGCTCTTCTCACTAAAGAAAATGATCTTTCAGCAGTTGCTGCTGTTGTAGTATTTACCAAACTCACTCTCAGTACGCCTGATAAAAGGCTCTTCATTATAAATACCCAAGAAAACACACACAACCAAAACCAGCTTCTCACTTGTTGTGACAGGCTAATTACTTTTCTGTTTGAAGTGCTCTGGACACGTTTTCTGTGTGCCGCATGACACCAAAGATTCTCAGATTTAGGGCCTGTTTTTTTATTAATTTTTTTGTCGGATGTACGATCGATAGTT
>RDPX01000371.1:593118-618527 GCA_003991215.1 Morbakka virulenta
TCCTTACACTCCTTACAGTCCTTACACTCCTTACACTCCTTACACTCCTTACACTCCTTACACTCCTTACAGTCCTTACACTCCTTACAGTCCTTACACTCCTTACACTCCTTACAGTCCTTACACTCCTTACACTCCTTACACTCCTTACAGTCCTTACAGTCCTTACACTCCTTACACTCCTTACACTCCTTACAGTCCTTACATTCCTTACAGTCCTTACATTCCTTACAGTCCTTACACTCCTTACAGTCCTTACACTCCTTACACTCCTTACAGTCCTTACACTCCTTACACTCCTTACAGTCCTTACACTCCTTACAGTCCTTACACTCCTTACAATCTTTATATTCCTTACAGTCCTTATATTCCTTACAGTCCTTACAGTCGTTACACTCCCTACATTCGTTACACTCCTTACACTCCTTACACTTCTTACAGTCTTTATAGTCCTTACACCTCTGACAGTCATTTACAGTCTTTACAGTCCTTACAGTACTTATAGGTCTCAGAGTCCTATAGTTCTCATTGCCCTTACATTTGGGTAACGTTTGTCATTTTACTTTGTTCACTGGCTAGTATTTGTATTTAGCTAGATAAAAAATTGATTTAATCTTTACAATATTTTGCTGCTTAGTGCCTCGTTAATAGTTGTGACATGACTAGGTTTAGTTGACCAAAACTGCTCCTCTGACCATACGGAATGCTGAGGTCATCTTAATGGGTTTCTAATGAGAAAACACGCTAGCCATACAGTGAATTAAGAAGATCCTTTCCCAGTCCAATTGTTTAACCAGGTAGTCATTTAATTGAGACAGAGTGCTTTATAATTATGTTCCAACAAACTATGTTCCAAAAGTTAGTCACTTTTGACATGCTTATGGATTTTTTTCATCTGTAAAGGAGAGCAAGGGAGAAAAAACTGTCTTCAACGCTGATTGTCTAACATCAGGTTTGGAGAGAGAATCAGCTCATCTCTGATAAATATATGTCTTATCTTAATGAAATTAATTGCACAATCTGAGCAGGACAACCGTTGCCAGTTACTGGAACATCATAAGATAGAGGCTATAGCTGGTTTTGTTCAGCTGGTTTCGAGCAAGAAAGAAAATTCATTATAACATGATATGAAACGATAAAGGGGAAAAATGGGTAAAAGACGTTTTTAAGTCGGTAACCTTTCAGTATGGGAGTTTTTTTTACGCCATAATACTTTAGTCTAGGCAACTGGTTTTCTGGTTTTACAAAAAAATCACTTAAAAAGTAAATTATTTTTTTAATTAATAAATTATTTGTCATGGACAGCTTTTAATTAACACAGTAAATATTTTAATACTGGGCATATTGACCCCCCGGGAGTGTATTTTAGTTCCAGTTTGTTCCCCTATGGATTCTGCCACAGAAGAGGTAAGTGGTGCTGGGTTTTCCTGAACGAAGATTCTTCAAAAAAGGTCATGTTGTATCAATTAGTATAGGTTACTGTTAAGGAAAATCAGGACCTTACGTTTCTTTAATTCCATTGTAAACTTGGGTTGATAAATAATTTTTTTCTGAGAGGGAAATTTATATTTACTTCAAGGCTATATCCTTTAAGTAACCATTGTCCTTATTTTTTTATTTTAGTTATTATGGCAATGGCTGGGCTATCTACGTATGTTAAACATTATGATACAAGCTACTACAGCCTGGACTGGTCCTATATTGTAGGTTGGGTAGGAGTTAGTGGCTTATTCGTTGGCCTTGTTTTCATGATTGTTGGAGTAGAAAGGAAACGAAATTTTCAGGTATAAATGAATAAGACAGGGAAAATAATTCCTGCTTCTAGCAGCACAATATTTGTGCTTTCTGTCAACATTGCAAATAAATTCTGACTACTAATTGACAATAGCAAGTTGAGGGCAAAGAACAAAATTTGAGCTCAGTCTATTCAGACAGGATCAGAAAAATGTTTTGCTACTAAGGCAAATCCTTCTGGCTCCATTGTGACATGAGAACGATTAAGGAATAACTTCTCCTTGACAAACATGTAAAGAATAAAAGAGTGAAAGGTTTTACAGTAATCAAATCACACTATTCACCAGTTGCCTATAAATGCAGAATTGAAAGGATTAAGTAATAATAACAACCAAAGTCTCCAGAAAAACCCTCATTGAAACTTTTAAAATCCATAATTTTAATGAATATTTACATCTCCGATAAGGCAACGTACTAGATTTTTGTTGCAACTCCATTTCGTATTTTGCATACCAGACATAGAAAATTCACTTGATGTCAGATAAGGCGTGC
Organism: Morbakka virulenta; assembly: GCA_003991215.1. Lineage (NCBI taxonomy): Eukaryota > Metazoa > Cnidaria > Cubozoa > Carybdeida > Carukiidae > Morbakka > Morbakka virulenta. Next base: position 595,405 of record RDPX01000371.1, read on the forward strand.
GTAAACACGTGGTCTGCTCGTTTTAGTATCTCTCGTCTTCTGTTGAATTGCTTTGAGTTGTTCAAACTGGCAACGTACCATATTTATAAAATTTATCTCTCAGAAAATAGAGCACCCTAAAGAGTTTGCTTTTTATGTTGCTTGAGCCAAGCTTGTAAGTAAAACGTGATCTTTATTGATCATTCAGACTACTTTATTCAACAATAATAAAGTTACATCTAGGCTTTCACTATGGCAAAGTTTTAATAGATTAGATAGCACGCGTAGTCCTTGCGAGATGAAATTCCTTTACATTTTGTAAAATTAAGAACTGTTACAGAGCATGATACTTAATACCATGTCACCAACTGACTTTTGGATGGTGAAAGGCATTTATGTAATTGCGTGTCACTGACAGTAGGCTACATAATAGGCTATTCGTTTCATTCTGTCTATTATTTTTTCCTTTTTCACATAATAGTACCAGAAGTATGGTTAGGCAGTTTAACAAATACAGGAAGAATTGACTATTTTGTTGTTTTTTTTCACCGCTTACAATGCACTTTGGAAAAACAATCTTCAAAACGTTCAAAATACAATGGGTGTAACTAAATGGAACTACCTATATCAATTAATAACCAAAGAGTATCAGTATGTTGTATTTATATATTAAACTTTATGTATATATGCGCGCCTGTGTGTGCGCATATTGTGTTGTTATAAGGGATTTGGGATCCAGGATAAATCCGAAATTCCAAGAATTCAGATTTTTAAAAATGCATTTGGGGGGGAATATGTATTTCCTAGGCATGAATTGTAGTGGAATTTCAAGATAAAATACTTCCAGCTCTTGAGACGTTTTGGCTTTCCAGACAAAAATAATTCCTGCAATTTAGTGTTCATTTGTTATAAATAACCAATTAATAGATAGTGGGGTTTCTTCGATTCTTTTCTTGTTTAAAATTTTGGTTAAGTAAAAATAACTTTCTTTTTATAATTTTTGAATTCTGGTCTCATGATAAAGCGTATGAAAAAGATAAATTCTACTTCACAAATCTTTTGCTTGTTTTCTTGTAAATGTATAACAGATAGTATGATTTGTGTAGAGCAGAATGGAACTTGTAACTAAGCTATATAAATATAATTTGTTAAATATAAACATAATGTGTTAACATAAAAATTCTCTTTCGAATAGCTTCTTGATCAGATTAAAATCATGGTATGGCATATGTTTTGGAAAAAGTGAACGTTAAACAGCAAATCTAGTTTTGTCTGGGACATGTGATAGTCCAAATATAAGATTAAACTAGCGTAGCAAAATAGCTATTGTGGTTGAAGATATGTTCTCTTTGGTATTCTTTTTTAAGAAATGTATGCAAATTGTTGTCATTATTGGTTAGTATGATAACTTAACCTTTGCTATTACTATTTATGAGGTATTTGCAAGAATTTTTATCAGACAGATCGGAATTTTTATCAGACAGATCGGAATTTTTATCAGGCGGACGCCAGAAAAGATAAGGTTTTTCTTTCGTTTTCTAGAATACTTGTTATAAAAACACAATCCACTACCAGATGTAAACTACTCTCAGAACATTTGTCAAATCTGAAATTTGATAAGGGAGTCTATTGAGCGATTCTAAGGCAACATTACAACTTCTGTCTGTGTCTTATGACAATGGTCAATTGTGTCTGTTGCTGTAAGTTGTTTTGTCGGGTACAAAAAATGGCTGTCATACCTTTAGTTTCTGTCTTAACTTATAACTCTTCATTTTTTCATCTTATCTTCCATCTTCTGTCTTTCGTCTGAGTGTTATTCTCAACTTTTTACGATAGAGTATATATTCCATTAAGCATCCTGTCCGCAGAGTACTTTACAGTAGTTTTGTTTTATTCTATTTATCCATAATTGAATGGCGCTAAATGCTCGTCTTTTTGCGATGCTTCTACCCCAAATACTGTTTCAGAAAATAGAAAATCAGTTGTTTCATAAAACTTAAACAGATGTAGTAAGAGACAAGTTTAGAGAAAACTACTGCAACAAAAATTATTATTTATCTGTAAAAAAATTTATAAAAAGAAACAATGAACACACGAGCAGAATTGATGGAATGATGGAACGCAGAAGTGATGGAACCTCCCCCCCACCCCATCCCCCCACAATTTTGTCGCCTCGTACTGTGTAGCTCTTGTTGATCTTCTTCGAGTAGAGATTTCCCAGTCTTTCCTAACGATACAAACAGGCTTGCGGCCTCCTGGCTTTGTTAGCATACTTTTTCAATCACATGCTTTAACTCTGCTCTGCGTTTTCTCTGCCGTTCTGCTCCTTTTTGTTACCTCATGGAAAGAGTAAAGTATAATGACTAAATATTGAAGTACGTACACCTTTCAGGGGGTTTCCACATTACAGAAAAGCATAGTAGAATAAAGAATAACATGCTCCAACTTAGCATGTTCTGAATAATTTTATCTACCTATTGATCTCTCAACTTTCTGTATGAGACATAATTTCTCGTCAAGAAGTCAATTTACAGTTACAGATTAACTTTTTTTGATCACAAATTTTGTCACTGATAATAAAAAATTCTTAAAATTGTAGAAAGAGAAATAGTTTTGTAAAACCTGTATATTTGTAAATTTTCTTCTAAAATAATTCGATGTTATCTCTGCTCAATTCAAGTGAGGTAACTACATCACCCTCAAATGATACTTGAGAACGTATTTACACCTCTTCATGTGCTGGAGTACGATTTATGGTAAAACGTTTTTGTCTGGTCTTGATCATTCTGGGCACAAAATAGGCAAGGAATATTCAAAATTTGACCCTTTAAATTCTTCTCAAAGAATTCACGATATTTCTGATATTTCAGAAATTAAATCTCAAAGGTCTTCAAAAATATAAAAATGGATTTCTAAAAAATGTTTCACTGATTTGTAGCATTTAAGCGCCACGATTTTTGGAAAATGGCTCCAAAAATGGCCCCGGAAATTTTTCTATAAAATCTTTTTTTCCCCATTTCCTCTATCAGCTTAGACCTATATAAGGCCTTAAAAACGAAGTAAACATATTTCAGGAAGTGGGAGGGGGGAATGTTTAGCTAAATTTAGGGTACTTGAGGGTAAAAGCTGCCCAAAATTGCACATTTGACCTTTTTAGAGTATAGTATTGCTATACCTCATTACAATTGTTTAAAAATAGTGATAAAGAAAAATAAGAACTGTTCTGAAAGAACTTTCACGTTACAATATTTAACCAACGATTTAAAGGAGGAAGACTAGAATAATAGAGTAAAATAAATAAATAAATAAGCCTTCCTCCACAAAGTTCTGAAAGTTTTGAATATGAAGAAATTGAAAAGAAAAGAGTTAAGATTAATTTTTCTTGAATTACAGTATGATTTTGATAAGTCATGAACTTCCATCCTCTTCACATACACAAAACGTTCAGTAACCTAACCAGTTTTTACGTTCTTCTTTACTAATATTTTTAATAAAAAACCCTCGATGTCCCCAATATTTAAACTCAAAAATCATAGGTCCTTCAAAGGCTCAAATTATCAGGATTAGATACCATATATAAATTTGCTTATAAATACACAAGTTGTGTTTAACGACTTCTCTTGTATTGTCTGGTTATAAATCTAAAATTACACAACTCTCTCCCATGACAAAATATTATCGTCATTATGCAGCATTGCTATTGGTCTTTGAAATTCTAATTGTCTTCATTCGATAAAGTGCTCGCTCCGGCAAACGCACTCCTACATAATAAATGATACTCATCGTTGTTCCTAAATTTATTGATAAAGTGGTGTAAAATTTGTATCAATCCCTTAACCTAGGATTCTCAGTGAAAGCAGTTGCACTGAGAATCCTAGGTAAAGTGAATGTCAGTGAAAGGGTACTTTCACAAAATGGTATAAATTTGATACCAAATTTTACACAGAAATGCATCATGGGCTGCTCGCTAAACATGTATTCTTAAATCAGCAATTTCTTTCGTGCTTTTAACTACATTTTTAGTAAATTAGCTTCCTTCACTTGCACCAGGTCAAACCATTAAACTGCAAAATCGTAGGAGTAAATCTTCCTTTACTTGAAAACCACTGTCAGCTATTAGGTGGTCATCTCTTTTTAACAAATTAAAAAAACACACTGTCATTTACTATATGTTTAGTAGTAGTTCTGCCACCATGGCAGTCAGATATAAATATGATATACCGGGTAACCAGTTGGGATAACAAACCAACAAGAAATTTAAGCATGTTGTGGTTCTTACAGGCAAACCATATTAACCTGAGTTCAGCGACATTTTGAGAGCTCATTTAACACTTCTGAATAGTAAATTACAATCTAGGTGGCAGCCAATGGTTTTCTGATTTAGAACAGGGTTTCAGCAACACTAGTGACTACCACCTTACTTCCTTTTCTACACTATTTGAGTTATTTGAAAGGCTTTGCACCCCATTTATACTCGTGAATGGCCCTGTATTTTTTTAATGATGCATAGAAAATATACTGAGGGATAAAGCTGTTAAAAATGTGATACCATATTGAGATGATTTAAATATATTCAGCAAATCATTTGAAAATAGTTTAAGACATGTTCAGACAGTATTAAGAGGGTTGAAGAAACAGGACCATGAAGTTAAGGGGAAAAAAGTGACCTGTGCTAAGCGAAGCGAAATTCCTTGGAAGAGAATCATGAAAATAATACAAGATAAATAAATGAATTTTTCCCCCTTATAAAAGCTTGCCAGAGAAAAAGATTTATTGGTTATCTTAGATAAACTCTGGGGTTTTTTTGTCATGTTATCGGAGGACTATTCTATCATTTGCGAAAAAACAACAACAACGTTATGAGTTAATAAGATGAAACTCAAATAAATCACCCAGACCAACAGATGGCAGCTGTCAGTTAAGTTTACAAACAAAAGTAAATTGGACAGACAGATTCCAGAAACTTACGAAGAAAAGGCTCTGTTTTGTATAAAGAAACAAACACTGCACTAAACGCTATTTACTAGGTCACAATATCATCGACGTCACCCACACGAGCACCAACAACATCAAACAATTAATAGACATACATATTATGAAGCTGGAGGGCATGAAAACAAAGATGCTTTTACAACAAATTTTCATCTTACCACAGCAAATACCAACAAAGCTTGGCCCTATCGTTGTATAAAAAAGAGGGGATAAAAGAGAAAAGCACCCTGAACATATTGGTCTATCCACAGAACCACCTAGCCCACAATAACAACAGCAAAAAATGCCTCCTTTGTTGTCGGAAAAAAGGTCATCATTATACATAACTCTTAATCATCTTCCTAACAAAAAGATTAAAATCATATCAAAATGTGAATATGAAAACAAATTTCTTCCTCGCAATTTCAAATCAAGGTACTGACCAAAGGGAACTTCCTTTTGTTTTCAGGGACGTTTTCACCTTTATTGCAGCCCATTACCACTTATATTATTTAATGAGCTACCTATTTAATGAACAATTAAGCTTATATATAGCATGTATATGTATATGTATATGTATAATGTATATGTATATGTATATGTATATGTATATGTACATGTATATGTATATGTATATGTATATGTATATGTATATGTATAAATATATGAATATGTGTATATATATGTATATGAATATGTATATGTATATGTATATGTATATGTAGATGTAGATGTAGATGTATATGTATATGTATATGTACATGTATATGTATATGTATAAATATATGAATATGTGTATATATATGTATATTAAATATGTATATGTATATGTATATGTATATGAATATGAATATGTATATGTATATGAATATGTATATGAATATGAATATGTATATGTATATGTTTATGTATATGTATATGTATATGTATATGTATATGTATATGTATATGAATATGTATATGTATATGTATATGTATATGAATATGAATATGTATATGTATATGTTTATGTATATGTATATGAATATGAATATGTATATGTATATGTTTATGTATATGTATATGAATATGAATATGTATATGTATATGTATATGTATATGTATATGTATATGAATATGAATATGTATATGTATATGTTAATGTATATGTATATGTATATGTATATGTATATGTATATGTATATGTATATGAATATTTATATGTTTATGTATATGTATATGAATATGAATATGTATATGTATATGTTTATGTATATGTATATGAATATGAATATGAATATGTATATGTTTATGTATATGTATATGTATATGTATATGTATATGTATATGAATATGTTTATGTATATGTATATGTATAAATATATGAATATGTGTATATATATGGGGTTTTTTTCTGCTCGGCTATATTTGGACACATAATGATCTGCTTGGTTGTATCCTGATTGCATCATTGTACTTCACTGCCTCCTGGTATCAGCGGCGGTTGTGTTAAGTCAATTAATAACTGGAATTAATTTCTGTAGAATAACATTTTCAAGAACTGAAAAATACAACAAAAGGAGATGGCCTATTAATGTTTTGCGAAATTTCCGCATTGCAATTTCTTGAAACAAAATGACAAAGGATTAGCTAACGCCACTCTTTGAAGTATTTCTGTTAACAGATATTTTAAATAAACAAATTCATTTGCACAGTCCACGAGGGCAGCAGCATATTATTAAATACGTTTTTTTCTAATGTGATAGTATTTAGAAAACATTGTTGGATTAAGTTTGTGTCAAGTAAGGTGGTCACTCTACAACTAGGTGCCGTAGCTGGGAAGGGGGTAAAAAATTCAAAAAAGGTACTGGCCAGAGCAAGGCAACGACATTGCAAAAATGTTGAAATGGCTCATAAAATCTCCACAAGTTTACAATAAATTATATTACCCTTCAAAAATAATCAAAGAAGAACAAGCTCCAGGCCTAGAACTTTTTTTGTTTTTAATTCCATTTTGTAGCCCCTTTTCTGAAAAATTTCATATAGTCTTCAAAGGGAATATCTTGGAGCACTGGTAAGAGATAACAGAAAAAATAAGAATCAACACAAACAATTCTAGGTATGACATCAGAACATCACCAGAGAAGCAAAGAGACTTGGTGGTGGAATGAACCTGTTCATGCCAGTATAAAACGAAAGAAACAGGCGGAGAAGAGATTTTTTGATTTGATCAAAACGGAAATGAACAAGAAAAGCTAGAATATATTAACACTAGAAGCGAGAAAAAACGTAGAGTATCTGAAGCAAGAGATCAGGCTTACGATAGGCTATATCATCGACTAAACTGAAAGGAAGACGAGAAAGAGCTATTCAGAATTGCCAAACGAAAGAACCGTCCAAGAAAAGATATCCGGCATGTGACGGTGATACGAGATGAAATCGGGCAATTGTTAACAATTGAGGAAGGTGTTTTGAAGAGGTGGAAGGAGTATTTTTAAGGATAGCACATAAAACGATCGAAGCAGACCGGAGACAGGGAGTTAAAAGTAGGATTGAAAATAAATTAAAAAAAGAAGCGTTGAAGAAAATGAAGAATGAAAAAGCAGTCGGACCAGATAATATCCCAATAATGGCTTGGCGTTGCTTGGGAGAACCAGGTTTTAAGCTACTATCACTGCTATTTAATGAAATATTTGATGTGGAGAAGATGCCAGAGGAGTGGCGGAAGAGTGTGTTGGTACCGGTATATAAGAGAAAGGTAATGCGCGAGAGTGTGGGAACTACAGGGGAATCAAACTGATGTGACACACTTCGAAGTTGTTGAGGAGGGTGATGAACAAAAGAGTAAGGTCAGAAATCGAAGTCAGCAAACAACAGTTTGGATTTATACCAAGACGCAGTACCACAGATGCACTAGTTGTGGTACGAATCCTGCACGAAAATCATCAAGATCACCACCGGCAACTACACAACGTATTTATCGATCTAAGACTTTGGTGATATAGACGCATAGCACGGCGTAATGCAGATTATGTAGTAAATAGGGTACTGAGTTATGAAGTCCTCGGTGGGAGGCGAAGAGGGAGGCCTAGGTAAAGGTGGAAGAATGTGATTGATAGAAGTATGAAGGCTGTTGATGCGAGGGATGCTGATGTAACTAACAGAATAGGCTGGAGAGGGCTGATCCGCTGTTGTGACCCTTAACGGGATATAGTCGAAAAACAAAGAAGAAGAAGAAGAAGAAGACAAGGACCATCATGTCTACCTTTTTTGCTCAAGGGTCATGGATACCAATATTTGTCAAAATGCTTTTTTCACATAGAGCCGCCAGGTCTGCAAATCGAACATATTGTTTGTAAAATGTAAGGATCAACAGTAGGTGAAGCCCATTTTCTTTACCAGTAGATAGAAGCAAATTTTAGGAACATGATTGGATTAAGGGGTTTCCAACATTTTGAGGGGATAAACAGAAGATAATATGATGATACAAGGCATAGACTCCTTAATTCCCTGTACACCGCCCTGAAAATGAATCTGAGCACATGTCAACAAATAATCTAGATCAGCCCCTGATTTCAGGAGTGAACTAATTTGAAAAGAGAAATTGTGTTTGGCAGCTTCTTTTTTATTCTGTATCTCCTACATTTCTATATTAATAGCTTTATCTTATTTTGTGAATTTTCATGAAGGATCAAAATTCAAAAGGATCCCCTTTGTCCCTGCTTATAATCCTATGTTCCATATTTGAGCCATAGACACCCTTCCAAAATTCTTTACATAACTTTTTATTTTTATTGTTAATGCNTTGTCAAAATGCTTTTTTCACTTAGAGCCGCCAGGTCTGCAAATCAAACATATTGTTTGTAAAATGTAAGGATCAACAGTAGGTGAAGCCCATGTTCTTTACCAGTAGATAGAAGCAAATTTTAGGAACATGATTGGATTAAGGGGTTTCCAACATTTTGAGGGGATAAACAGAAGATAATATGATGATACAAGGCATAGACTCCTTAATTCCCTGTACACCGCCCTGAAAATGAATCTGAGCACATGTCAACAAATAATCTAGATCAGCCCCTGATTTCAGGAGTGAACTAATTTGAAAAGAGAAATTGTGTTTGGCAGCTTCTTTTTTATTCTGTATCTCCTACATTTCTATATTAATAGCTTTATCTTATTTTGTGAATTTTCATGAAGGATCAAAATTCAAAAGGATCCCCTTTGTCCCTGCTTATAATCCTATGTTCCATATTTGAGCCATAGACACCCTTCCAAAATTCTTTACATAACTTTTTATTTTTATTGTTAATGCTTTACTTGTGTAACAAATAATGCATATTATGCCTGTTGCGTCATCATTAATTCATCTGAAGCATAGTAAGATCATGCATTGCTTTCAAATTTAAAACCTAGAATATATCACCCAGGTCGATGAACTGAAAACGTTGCCTATTTTTTCACTGGAATTACCCAATGCCTAAGAAATGTTCTAGAGGAAACTGAGATCTGTCATATACCGAATCATGTACCGAAGAGGCAAAAGAGTCTGACAGGGTACTTCATAGCACTCTCACACTATGGGACAGCGAGAAACCTGCTGGCTTATTTAATTTAGGCTTTTGTTTAATTTCCCTGTTGTTCAATAACAATATTCCTTAAACCAGCCAAGCAATCATCAATTTATAACCTATGTCCTCCCTTTCTGATGGGCAGTTTAAAGCCACCCTTGCTTTAATTTCATCCCTCAGAAGAGGTACAGGAACAAACACTGATCTTAATCCAAATTCACTTAGACCTATAGCTCCATTCATTATAGATTATAGTAATTATCAAAGTAACTTGTCTGAGGGCCTGCGAAGAATGAGAGAAAGGAGCCGAAAGTTTCTTATATTGGTTCCATTGATATCAACAGTAACATCCTTAAATCTTGAGGTGGCAAAAATCTCTCTTAATTCACGAAAATTAATGTCAAAATATCTGCCACACCTATTACTTCAGGAGTTTCTGGTAGCACTTACAAAGATGTATATATATATATATATATATATATATATATATATGCGTATGATTAACAAAAAAAAATGCTAAATACCTAAGACATTGTCATTGAGCCACAAACGGAAGTCCTAATCAACAGTCTTGATATCATCTCGAATACCTATTAGTTCGCAAATCAATACGTATTGATGGTATTGGATTTCACCACAACGACAAAATGGATTGTCCCTCAGACCAATTCTATGCCTGAAATCGGCATATCGTCGATATCCAGATCATAATCGATTTAAGAGCACCCATTGTTCACGCTAGTCTAACAAAGAGAAACTAGACAAAGATGTAGGCAAGAAAGCAAAAGCTCAACTTGCCGCATGACAAATATAACAGTGGCTTGAGGCCTCTATCTGCCAAGCAAGGTGGTTGAAGTTGGATTTGGTTTATTAGAATTCTTTAAAAGAAAGCTCACTTGTTATTTTTTAACACTCAGTCATACAGTTATGAAGTTGTAGTTAGAGATGCTGCAATAATCGATATAATAGACACGACTAAAAGAAGAAGTTTTAGATAAAGACGGATATCTGATAAAAGGCAAGAAAGGATACGGCCCTAGGAAACATATGGACAAAAGTTCCAAACGCTACAAGAAATCCAACATTAATGCAAAGAAGCTAGAATATTGTATAACTTTTACATGAGCTGCGGATACAACCAGATAGCGGATTGATGAAAAATTAAAACTTTGCAATTTTTGGGACAGAGAGACACTCCATAGTCTGAAATGGATATACTTACATAAAGAAAACCCGGTAAGCTCTCGCTGGTCTTTCTGGCACAACAAGCATACATGTCAACGCTTTGATTGAATACATGATTACTTAAAAGCGTTCTTAATGTCATGCGTAGACAAAGGGATAATTTTGGAGTTAAGCAAAACCACTCTAGGAATAAGTAAACTCATCAATTTAGTTGCCAGTTTACTTCCTACGGTGTAGCAGCTGATAACATCAAAATTGATCTCATCAGAGAAGAAGGCAGACGACATAGTGTTAAAGGTGTCTGGATATTGCTAATAGTATAACCATATAATGCCAAATTTGCATTCAAATATCCCTGTATTGCATGAATCCGAAGAGGATTTAACACTTCCACTTCTACGCAAGAACTCAAAATTTCAGTGTAAAGACAATCAATAACATGCTTGCATAAACCTTCTCACGATCATAAACTCTTACATCACATTCAATCACATAAACGTAGCAGACAAACACACTTTGTAAAAGTGAGATTTCAACCTAGCCTCTACCAAGAAAAAGATGATGCAACGTGATTGCCAGTAGACCATACCAGCAAAACACTCACTCCGATGAAGAAAAATTACAGACCAGTTTAAAAAGGGATATTGAGGAAGTTTTACCTGGTAGACAGCAAATTTACATACTGAACCAATCATGCACCACTTCTTTCACTATAGAGTAACTTTAACAGAGCATTTAGCAATAGGGTTATTAGCCACAGAAACGGTACATGTGATGTCTTTTGATAGTTATGGATAGTGATACCTTTTGATTATGGGAGTTGCAACCCGCGTCTTATTAATCACCTTAACCAAGTTCAGGAGAAAAAACTAGGATTTGACGATGGCAACCTTATTTGTATAAACAAGTTAGATTTGGAGGACATTCAACGATCTCATTTTATAAGCTAAAAATGATAAAGAGTATCAAGCAGTCATGTTAACTGTATCAACTCGCAAGCATCAATACCAATTATCTACAATCCTCTCTGACCGAAATGCAGAACAGTGAATAGCCTCTATTTAAAGGCGAGAAGGTATTGGTGCGATATACTTTTTTCTCCAGTATGAGTAAGGCCCTTTATTCTTATCATAAAATACGATGATCATTCAAAAGGAAGAAGCTTGAAATTCAAAGTTTAAGGCAAACACTGGTTTCCAACAATAAATGAGTCCTTTCAAAGATTTGTGACAGGATGCCTTCCTTGTGGAGCATCGACCAGCACGCCACATAAGAAGTCCAATTAAACCATCAGTCACCAAAGTTGCCCTGGGTGAGGTTAGCCGCTGACAACTGAGGCCTAACTCCTGACGGAAAGTATATCCTCCTATTAATTAATCAGCTGAAAAAATACCCTAAAGTAGCAGTAGTAAACATTATTAATGCTAAGACAAGCACCGTTGCCTTTGTCTGGCATGGTTTGTTGTCTCCTCCGTATTGACAATGGTTCTCCTTTTGACGACAACGGCAGCCACCACTTAAGAGATACTTTTATGGGGAGCAATAGAGCATGATCAAACAAAAGTTGTTGACGATTCAGAAGCCAAATCATCAGCAGACGCACTTATACAACATCTTGCCAGGATGTGGCCCACAGCTATCATTAAAGACGAAACCTATCAGCTGAATTCAACAAACACTTAAGAAATGTACATTCCAAACCACACTCAACAAAGGGAACTCACCAGCTCAGCTATCTTTTGGACGAGATATCAGAGCACGATTATTAGACTTGCAAAAGGATCCCACGACTCCTAAAATAGAAAGAGCATATCAAAATGAGATAAAAAAAATAATTAAATAAAGTAAATATAATATAAATAAAAATAAAAATAAAAATAAGAAATGTAAAATAAAAAATAAAGAAAGAATTTTAACAAAGATCTGAAACAGAATTTTGTCAACACAACATTCAAACAAGACACCAGGTATTAGCGAAACACTGAACAAGTAAATCCAGACCAACCTTCAATATTGTTCTATACAGTGTGATAGATGTACAGAGTCAGCTGAATCAGGTAAACCAGGAATGTCAGAAAAAAGTAAGAGAAGCCCAGAAGCGAAAAAATAAGCATCAACCCAGGGCTTAATTAGGATTTGTCTCTGCAACAACTTGCAAGTAAGAAACAGGGCACAGAAGATAATTATCCTAAGTTTTACGATACACTTGACCACCAAAAGCAGATTCGTCAGCCGGAGGAGACAACAAAAACTGAAATTTCCAATACTAATTACCAACGCGATGATAAAACCAGACCATCAGAAGCGCAAATAGGTCGTACAAAGTAGCAGCCTTCCAGATTACAAGACTATATTGTTAGTCTGATTACATAGCTGTAAATCATAAGGGTTGTGTACGAAAAGAAGTAACTTTAAAACATGAACAATTAACAACAAAGCAACTCCATAATATTTTTTCATAGTGTTGTCTCAATGACTATAGAATTTCATAGGATAACCTAAGTACACCATGCATATCTTATTAAATTCAAAGCAGACCTTGAACTATATCACACGTTGATAAATTGAGAGAATTGTCTACTGTTACAGTTATGAAAACTACATACGCACTTTTTCTTTTCATTACAGGCAAAGTTAATGATCTGGTTTTACAATCTTTCCTCTGAAAAAATCTTTGGTCTTGTTTCCTTGTTTTCAATCATCCTGTGATCCATTTCATATAAAGGGTTTTAATAGCCTTGGCATATATGGCATTATTTTAATGATTGGCTAATAAAACGATCAAGTGACGTAAAAACAGGGTGCTTACTCAAAGTAAAAAGAGAATAACCCTTTGCTTCATGAATTGTTGACATTTTTCCTCAACATTTTCGCACAGTTTATTTATTTTATCAGCTATACGTCACCAAATCTTAAGCTCATATATTTCACAAACTGTATATGATTTGAAACAATTTTGAATATTAGGATTTAAAACTTCAATAAAATAGTATATGTAGTTAAAGAAAGCAAAATTTGAACTGTGAATTAAATTGGCTTACGTAAAATAAAGGTTAACTTGATCTACACATTTCTCCACACAAAAACTGATAGCCCTACCAAGTCTCTTATACCAAACACTAATCCCCAGTTTTCTTCGTTTATTGTTCATCATTTCATTAAAGTTGTATCTTACTCTTTTTGAACTACTTCTTAAATTGCACACAACCCAGGCAGCTTTTATTGTTTCTGTTTTTCTTGACTGAACATACAGATTCAGATAAACCTTGAGGGTTTATTTGGAATATCCTACTAGTATTATAGTTTCCTGTTACCATAGTGATGTATGACACAATCAGCAAACAAATTTAAACTTGCTTGACAGATTTTGCAAAGATTTCTATTATAACCTAGTTATGACTTTGAAATAAAAAGGTTCTCAGCATGGTGTCAATTGCAATAGCTATGAAATTCACAGCTGTCCACTACGTTTTTCTTCAAAACTTACTCATTGAAGACATTATGAAACGGAGAGATTTGAGTAAAAGTAAAAAGGTAGACAATTAAGCTTAAAAGTCGGAGAACAATGTTGCGTAGAACTCAGAAGAAGTCGCGATATTTTTCTTACTTGATGTAATACTACAGAGAACTTTAGGGAAAAGGTTAACAAAGGCTATCGAAAGAGTTTGATTTGAAATGAAGTATTGTAGAGGGAACTATGCTGCTACAACTCGCTCCACATTTAGGTACCTTTTATACAGAATATGGCAAGGCTGGGTTAATAGTTTAACTTCAGACCCAAATATATCTGTTGCTATTTTGGGAGATCACGATGGAAATATTTGGACTAAATCAGGAATTGACTTTCAGGTATCTCGAAATGAGATCATTGATGTCATCAATGCAGTGAAACAGGTTAATACTGTCATTCATAAGGGCATTGAGCTTGGTGGAGAAGTCTTCCAATATTTAAGAGGAGAGAACAAAAAATATTTATGTTTTACAAATGATGAGAAAGGTGGAGCCTGTTACATTACAGGAAAATGTTTTATTCTTGGACTCTGTATGGACAATTTTCAAGATCGACAAATGTGTTACGACGGTGTGTCTAAAATCGCGGATGCTTTGAATGACTCAGGATATTAATTTCTGTGAGAATGAACTTATTATCTATACGGAATACTTCACGTCGTACATACTTTTGTTTCTTCTCAAATTAGATGGATAAAAATGTTTGCATTTATATTTAGCCATTTTGTATTAATTGTAGATAGCTATTTTGAAACAATTTGAACTTCCCAAGGAAGTGCATAATAAATTCTAAGGACTCTTTTAGTATAGAATTATAAGATAAATGACAAGTTTATTCCCTTAATTTTGGACTGTTAAATATTTTGCAAGCTTATTATTTTAGTTTGAGCTTATTATTTTAGTTTGAGCTTATTATTTTAGTTTGAGCTTATNAATGAACTTATTATCTATACGGAATACTTCACGTCGTACATACTTTTGTTTCTTCTCAAATTAGATGGATAAAAATGTTTGCATTTATATTTTGCCATTTTGTATTAATCAAGATTTGTAGATAGCTATTTTGAAACAATTTGAACTTCCCAAGGAAGTGCATAATAAACTCTAAGGACTCTTTTAGTATAGAATTATAAGATAAATGACAAGTTTATTCCCTTAATTTTGGACTGTTAAATATTTTGCAAGCTTATTATTTTAGTTTGAGCTTATTATTTTAGTTTGAACTGCTAGAAAAACTTATATTAGCTGTACATAAGGTAATGTATAGCTCTAGATTTGATTTGGGTCACTAATTTTTTTGAAATTGAGATAATTAATTAGAAAACTAAGTAGGTTCGCTGTCCCCATGTTCATTTTAACTTGTTGAAGGTTGTATCATATTTCAATCACCCAATGTTTTTTGATGACTCGATGGCAGTCGACTTGTAATGGATCTTTGGTTTATGTAAATACAAGATGCTTTAAAACTATTCTACCAGGTTATCAGACAATCAACAGCAAATATATTTATTTTGAACAAGTCTGGTTTGTTATTCAGTACTCATTCAATGAAGTTACTTAGCAGATGTCAAGATTTTCACTATTTTGTCCTTGTCTTTAGTTGTAGCTCAATGTTATTTTAGATGTAATTGTTGGTATCTTATAATTTTATTTGTTCCAACTTTTTCCATTGTTTCTTTTTTTAACTTGTAAACTCATTCCTCTTTATGTTGGATCTCTGTTTATCGTGTCTCAAATACTATAGTTTTTTGGCGAGATTTTAAAAAATATTTCTTCCTCTGTTGGATGCAAGGAATTCTAAAGTACCCTAATAATGGGAAAATTATCATTTAAAACCTCACTAAATTATTTACACTTCTTTACAAAATAAGATGAAAATTCGACACATTCTCATATTTCAAACATTTCTCTTAATTTTGTTAGTATATGAAAACAAACTGACATCGTCATTAACAAATACTAATCTAAAACTTTACATCTGTACCTGCAAAATTATTAGCAATTTATTCCGAAATATTTGTTCATAGATGTGATATACCAGTAGTACACATACATTTATACTTACTCAATAATTGTTCTGGTACATAGAAATGTATATCTACACACATGTATATATTTATATATATAATATACGCACTCATATATAATATGTATATATATATATATGACTAAATGACCAGGAATCCCTTAAACACTTTTTAAACATTTGTCAATATTTTTTAACAGAATTTGGGTATAAAATCCACTCTCAAATTCATATTCAGCTAATCACCATCTTTTCTTTCTAGACACTACTACGGTTAAACTTCGAAAACCTACACTGACAACAGATCCATACTGTAAATATACCATATTCGCCAATTTCTTTTTGCTTTTCAGATCACTAGCTATTTCTCTTTAAGTCACTTTCCAACTCATACGTTATACAAATCAGAAGTATCTGCACTGACATACCAGACTATTAAAGACATAAGAAGTCTTTTGGCAACCATTTCAAACTAGGGGTATACTGTACAAAAACAGCCAGCTTAAAACTCCACAAGTATACATTTTTGTGACGCAAGAAAAGCTAAATTAGTGCTCAAAATCGTATACCATTTGAGTTCTACTCGCACAGCAATTTCATGGGTAATAACAATACCATTTCATTAAATTATAACAAAATGACATTCGACCACTCTAATTTAAAGCATATTCAAACTGAAGCTTCTTTACTGTCCTTTAGAAAGAACCAAACCTTTAAAGATATACTACTTAGATCATACTTGCCTCCTAACTGTACACCTCTTACAAGATCACAGTTGCGCCTTTGTCATTTTATCACATACATTAAGAAAAATACTAACCCGAGAAATATATTTCATCTCTTGTCCTTTATGTTTCTGAATATTGTTAATATCATTGCTTGTAATTAGGCTATGCCAATCTCTCCATAATTAAGTTTAATAATCTGAGATGAGAAATTTTAATAGAAGTTAGGAATACTGGCCTTTTGTCATTTTGTTGACGAAGCTTGTTGTTTCGAAATTGATCTAAGAGTTTTTGTCTTACAAAACAACTGCCGATTCAACATTTTTGAAGAGACAGAATGTCTTTACAACGAGAACAAGTAGATTGCTAGTTGAGCTATTAAATACCCAAATAGGGTGAACAGGGCTTCCTATTTTACTATATTTTTTGTGTGACTAAACGTCTTTTTTAGTAGCCAATTAACGTATCACCTTCCAATATTTCAGTCATTATTAATCAGCACCCCTAAATAATGTTATATACTGAAACCCTTTTATATTTATAAGTAGTTACTTTTAAACATTTATATTTAACAAGTTGTGCTGAGAAGGGCTTTGAAACATGCTGAAACAAGTCTGAGTATATATATATATATATATATATATATATATATATATTTGTGTGTGTTTTTTCAACGTGGGGCTTTCGACCATTTAAAAAAATTATTGAAAATCATTCTTTTTTCTAGACGTTTATGTTTTGTAGGACCATTGTAAAAAAGGTTTAGCGCCACAAGAACAAATATCGCTTTTTACGAGTTTTGAAAAATTTTATTTTTTGGAATTCGGGAAAATTAATACCAGAAGAATTTTTCTGTTTGTGTCTATTCGCCAAAATTAATACCCGCGAAATACAATCTTTTTCGGCTCGCGAAAATAAATGCCCGCGAAATTTTTTTTCCTTTAAGGTAATCATTAACACCAACCTACGTGCTGCATTGCAGAGCCTTTTATGGCGTAAAGATGGTTTGCTGCTTGGTGTTAAAGGAAAACTTTATTCTCCAAGTTATTCAATTAGGAACAGTCATCAAAGTCACAAATCTAAGTAATTTAAATGCCTCATACAAATTTCTCTGTCATGACTGCTGTTCCTTCTTTTTTTAACTTGTATGAGTTAAAAATAGTTCAGCTGGAAGCACCTCAATTGTAGTACACTGAAATTTAATCAACAAGACAGCATGGGTCTTGCCTCAGTCTTACCCTGCTTCACAAACTTCTTTGTATTGTAAATTTTGTTATCAAACAATTATGTGAATCAGCAAAATAATCAAGTCCAATAAGAACAAGGGGAACAAATTGAAAACAGCCTTTATTGTACTGGGACAAAATTGGGAAGTCCAGTGTGTAAGTAAGTAAGTAAGTTTTTATTTGCCACAAACATAAAATGAAAAATATTTACAAATATTTAAAAAAAAGAAAGGCCTAGAAAGTCAATAAAATACAATTTAAAGTTAATTTATAAACGTTTGTATAAATTAATACTAAAAAGAATGTTGCATAAAAATATTACAATTTGAGTTAAAATAAAAATAATGACAGATCACCCCTAATTGAAGTGGCAGGGATAACATTAAAAGGTCAAACTGACCTTATTTCCATAATGGTCCATATATATATATATATATATAGCATATGGCAACGTTGAAAAATTAACAAATGTGAATCAAAGGTAAAAAAGCAAAACTTTTTTCGAAAAAAGCTTTAAAGAAAAAATAAATTTACTCTCGTTCAGCGTGATTCATTTTATGCTTTTAAAATATTTGAGCAGAACAATGTGGACTTGGTTTCTCCTTGATATTTTTTTTGTAACGGTATCATCAAAAATAATAAAACAAATAGTAAAATAACTCATTTTGTTAAGCATTTCTTTTCTGAGTGAAATCAAAAAATGAAATCTTATATTTACAATTGGTGTCTTTCTATTGTCGCTTTTTGGTTTAGTAACAGCAATTCTGTTTTGATATGGTCAATGAGCAAGACAAAATTTTAATTCTAATTTGATTTAAACCTATTTTTGCAAATAAAAAAATGATAAATTATTTAAAACACTCGTCAACTCTCGCTGTATAAATGATATTTATGTTTTTGTTCCACATTTCTTTTTATCCACTTATTAGTTTAAAATCACATCATGAGTCAAATTATTATTATTTTGCCCACTTGGGAGAAACCACGAGCAGGCAAAATGTTTCTACTCCTTTATCCCAAATCAAATTGACTAATATCGTTACCTGATCTGTTAGAGTCGTATGTTATTCTGATAGAACACTACTTTTTCCTGTTAATATTTTCGCCTGTTGTTAACCATTCCTTTTGTGAAGTTAATTACACAGGCATACAGAAAAAAAAGGTTCGCCTCCAATGTTATAATTCAAAAATGTTGGGTAATTTTCCTTGCCACTTTCAAAAATCACTTTCCTTTGTAATAGCAGACACTACTTCAAAACTGAGCTATGTGTATCTGGGTGAGTTGTGTGTGTGTGTGTCAGTCAGTCTCTTCAAATGCCTATACATTGAGGTTGGATAAAGAGCGACTCGTTGTAAAGGGGAAAGCAAAGAAAAAGAAGGTCGATATTGGATAAATATTTAAGCATGGAATTTTCTACATAAACAGACTGAGACCTTGAAGATGACCTAACAAGGTTCAAGGTTTTTATCCGTGAAACACCAAGCGTTTTTCTGTGCTGATGTCAGCAAGCACCCCCATGGGTTTTCTTTGGTAGTAAATAGAGTGTTAAAAGTGTTATCACGAAACTAATGAACAGAGGAAAGGGAAAGCAAAAAAGACCTTTAAAGAAAGAGGCCAGTTTTCAAACAACAAATGAGTACAGCCAACACAACTTGGATGAAATTTGGACCTGCAGGCAATGCGTTTGTTCTCACAAGCTTAAGGTTGAATTTCGAAGTTAAGAGGCAAACGAGCAATGCAGTGAAAGAAGAAGACAACACAGAATAGACATCCATACAGGGAGAGACAAAGCGTCAGCAAGTCAATCCCAAGAGAGGAATAACCAGCACAGGCACATGTGGCCAGTAGAAGAACAAGAGTCTTGTGGAGAGTGTGGAGAAAGAACTTTAGTACAGTTCACATGCAATTGTCATGGCAACATTGGAAAAGCAATTTGAGTGGCCCAAAGAACCAAGTGAAATGTTAATTTTAGTAAAATTGCTTTTTTTTAACAGTAACTTCAGAACTCTGGATAATGTTACTTGTTATAGGATTGAATTATGAATCTATGAATATAACCAATACATTTTACTGCATAAAGGACAATGGTAGCCAAGTTTAATTGTTTCCTAGGACCAAAGCTTTCTTTCATATGATCTTCGCACATTTAAAATGTCTTTGGTATTCCTTCTCAAACAGCAACAAAATCCTGCCATCAACTTATTGATGGCAGGATAAGTTGTCTTGGTTGGTCCAACTATTTTATGTCTCAGTAAAACCATTTATTCTGCTTTTCGATGACATTGACCAGGTTTTCTGGAATTTTTTTCAGGATACCTGTACTAAAAATGAGCTTTCATGCTTATGTTGCACCTAAGGTTATGATAATCTTGAATCAAATGTTGAAGTATTTCAACACATTAATCAATTTTATTATTTTTGAAAAACATTTCTGCAAACGATGTTCGGGTTGTTACCTCGACTTTATTAAATCAAAGTATAACTGGGGACTACTATATAAGGAATAAAACATAAGGAAGATCTAGATATCCATTAATGGATAACTTGAAGCGGTGGCTAAAGAAGGACAGCAGAGAACTTTTTATCAGCATGGATGATCGGAGACTATGGAGAGCCATGATTGCTGAAGCTGCTCTGCAGTATAGCACCCAATGATGATAAAAACTGAGCTCTTTACAAGTTTTATCTAGTAAAGAGTTTAGGTTACAAATTAAAACAAACAAACTTATGTGGCAAACTTATGTGATACGTTTTGCAAAGTTATAACGCTTTCCAAATTAACATCAAAGGTTGAACGTAACTGCTGATAAGTATTACCTAATATTACAGCTCCTAATACAAACTCTGGGCCAGTATGCCAAATACGGTACTTCCCAATACATTGCTAGCACAAATAAAAAAGAGAATCTAATTTCAGAGTTTTTCCTTTCCTATTCCTTTCCCCTTCAGTTACATAAAAAATCTTCGTGACAATCCTTTCGCAGTAGAGTACGTGAAGTCATAGTAATTTCCTCTCAGCAAACCCACAGCAACCGAAACTTTCTGTTGAAAAAAACTCTTGCTGTGCTGATGTTCACTAGCGAGCAATTGAAATTAAACTAAAAGAAAACAAAAACAAAAAAGTCAGAAACTTCCTTTCAACAAGCACAATAGTACTAAACAACAAACAGCGTAAAATCACCACATCAGTTTTACAATGTTGCCATCACTAAATTGATACAATACCACGTAAAGTTCAAATCTTTATGTTACCAAATATACCTCTCAAGTTTTTTTATCACTACTGTACCTCTTCCCGGTCGAAATTCGTACTGACTCTTTTTCAACTCAAGTTCTATTTTGTTCTTCATGCGTTCTAAAAGAAAATGTAGGAAAACTTTTCCTGGAATTGACAGAAGGGAAATGGCTCTGTAATTCTCACAAGGTTGTCACCTTTCTTGTAGATTGGTGTTACAATTATTTTGGAAAAATCTTCAGGCGTTTTTTCTGTTGTCCAAATCAGGTTAAAGACTTTATAAACCATATCTACCATTTTTTCACCCCCGGCTATAACGGCCTCTGTTGTCGTTTTGTCATATCCTAGTGCCTTCCTTTTTTTCATCTTTTTTATCGCTGTGTGTATTTCACCTTTAGTTATGTCACACAACCCTTGAGCATCGTTATTTTAATCTGTTAGAGTGTGTAGTGCATTTTCATCCGTGATGGATGAATTATCCAGCTTGATCCAATTCCGTCTTCGGTCAAATATGTCATCAGATGTGCGGTATGCAGATAATACCACTTTAGTATTATTGATTTTCGAGAAACTTCAACTATCTACAAATGAACTTGAAAAACCATTCAAAAATGGGGTCTGAAAGTAAATGCTAGCAAGTGCAAAGTAATGTCAAGTAAAAATGAGAAAGAGGTAACTATCGACAGTGAAAATGTGGAAAAGGTTGACAGCTTTGTATTTTTGGGTTCAGTTGTCCCAAACACAAGCGGTGACATCAAAAGAAGAATCGCGCTCGCATCATCGGCTTTCGGCAGACTAAAATCCTCCATTTGAAACAGCAGACGACTCTGTAACTCTTTAAAGATGAGACTGTATTATTGTCTGATCGTCCTCATTGCCATCTATGCCTCTGAAACCTGGACACTACGAGCAGATGATATAAAAAAACTAACTGTTTTTGAAAACGACTGTCTTAGAACCATGCTATGGAAAAGGCGTATTGACAAAGTGAGAATGAGCACCATTAGCAAAACACTCAGCTGTAAAACAACAATTATCGAAATGGTGAAAAAAAAGACTAGTTTGGTTTGGTCACGTCATCATAATTAGGTGATGCAAGCAACATACATTGTGCCTAAAAAGAAGACTTTAATGGGAAAATACCAAGGGGAGGACCCCCAAAGCGATGGAAAGACCAAATACGGGAGGATTTCAAGATGCCTCTTTCTACAATTGAAAGAATGGCTGCTGATGGAGATCAATGGAAAGAAAGTGTTAAGACGAAATTTGCAAGGATCTGAGAAGATAATCCAAAAATGTCAAGTCAAGTCATACCCAAAAAATGCTCCTTCTTTGCCTGGGGCTTCAGGATGCTGTTTTATCAAACATAACTTCATATGGAATGGCGGAAATGCAAATTTTTTACTGTTATACAAACTTTGATATATATGCGTATGATCAACAAAAAAAGCTAAATATCTAAGACATTGTCATTGAACCACAAATGGAAGTCCTCATCAACAGTTTTAATATTGTTGAAGATCCGATGTCTTCGATGGGCGGTTCAGATAGAGAAACACATAAAACTCCAATCTAGAGGACTGTATACCAATCTTTTCATCAATAACCGTTCAATAAAACACTAATGAGCCAAATTATACCGACTCGTTACAATCAAAAGCAGTGAAACACACAACCAGTGAAACACTGGTACAATCTTGATACTATCTTGAAGAATC